>JAVXUP010002035.1:0-165052 GCA_033070095.1 Escallonia herrerae
CCACTGGTGAACATGTCGAGCCGGCCCCAGATCAGCAAGATCCAGATCTGGGACTCGGCAACCCCTGATGAGCCCCTTCTGTATCCGGTCCCAGCTTGTCCCCCATCCCTCCGCCGGCTTGTACATATCTCCCCTCCCCTAACCGACTGTATCCGGTTCCCGGCTTGTACATCATGAGTTTTTTTATAATAAATATTTTTTATGATTGATTATATATATTTCTTTGTGTATTGATTATTGTGCGTTATTGTTGAGAATTGAATTTTTTATTACAGGTCTGGGTAATAGAAAAAAAATTGACTTTTGGCGACGGATTAATTCTGTCGCTAAAAGTGTTCTAACTCTAAGCTTATTAGCGACGGAGTGTTACATCGCTAAAAATTTTATTTAGCGACAGAATGTTCCATCGCTAAAACATTTATTCTATCGCTAATTTCACAAAAAAGAAAATAAATTAAAATACGTAAAATATAATTAGCGACGGATATTCCGTCGCTAATTAATAAATAACTCCGTGACAAAAAGTACAATATTAGACGACGGATTTGAAAATTCTGTCACCAAACTTTTAGTAACGGACTTTTATACAAAGGCCTTTTAGCGACGGTAAATCCGTCGTTAAATCTTTTAGCAACAGATTTTGGGCTTTTAGCGACGGATTGCCCCCATTGCAAAAAGGCTTATTTCTTTTAGTGTTTTGCCCGGGCCCAGATGTAACGTCCCAAACCCGAGGGTCCGAACATGTTCTTGAAACCAAAATCCATACATCAATGATATAACTATTATAAAGGCAGAGCATAACATCTAGCATACCACAAACAAAATTATTTAAATCTCAAATATTTAACTCCAAAAATAATCCAACACTTATATACAATCCCTTCAAAAACTTAATTCCAAAATACTTCAAAACTTTATTACAAGTCTCTTAGACTAAATATCTGAATCCAAAAGAATATAAATCAACTAACCAATATTTCGTCTAAAGAAATCATAAGCTCAATTCTCAATATCAGAAACCAGAACAATTCCCACCGCTGCACTAATATCTCTCCCTTCGTGCTACTTTTGGCCTGGAAGGGGAAAGAAACGAAAAACAAAGGGGTGAGCACGAATTGTCCAGTAAAAGATCTTACACACAGAAGGCCAAAAACGAATATGAAACTAGAGTTATAAAATAGAGCCAATAAATAAAAATTTAGATAACTCAATCAAATTTCACAAACGAATAACGAAAGTGACCAAAAGAAGATTACCAAAACGAATAACAAATTTGAGTTATCGAACATAGCCAATAGATTGGAATTGATAACTCAACCAAATTTCACAAATGAATAACGAATCGATCCAAAAAAGGGTTACATAACCAATAAGTCGAATATCAAAATATTTTTACCAAATCTTGTGGGTGTCACATACACAATTGCTTAATATTAAGCATCACAAATCATGGTTATACCGAATATCGCAGTCGGCGCGTCACACATAAGTCACGATAATTAAAAGTGACTTTCAAACACAAATATCACCCACAAAGTAATTTGATAAATATAGAGAATATTCATTCAAAGTTCAAAAATAGTAATTGTAGACTCAAATCGAAGAGAACAAAAATACGAATCCAACGAAACAAAAATCAGCTCAATCGAAGATCGGGTGAATGAGATATCGTCAAAAGAAGTTTTGGGTGGAAAGAATTGTGCAAAAATCGAGAAAGCGAAAGTAAATTGTTAATAACCAAAAAGAGCCGGCAGAAAGTTGACACGTGGCAAAGGAGACTAGGAATTCACGTGTTAAGACCAATTTGATGGAATGCAATGATTGGAAAACAAAAATATAATAGTATAAACAATGTGTAAGGACCAATAAAAACGTGACAAGTGGCCTTGAAGGTTTGGAACTCTCAAAAGACCGGCTCATTGGCCATGAACAGAGAATGGAACTGATAAAGTAAATACTGAGCGCTAAAAGAAATTAGTAATATGGATTATAAGGATCCGTCTTTAACACAAGTTATAAGACAGTGGCAAATTTTATAGATAACGTTAAAAATAAATTTGATGATCAATCATAGGTTCAAAGATAAATATATTTTTGAGAATCAAAACATAGCACATAGATTTCGTGTATGAAACAAAAGACGGCGTAAGAACCCTTACCTCAAAGTAACAAATATCATGTCGAAAATCTCCTCTTTATCTTAGATCTTTACTTCAAAGTAACAATATCATGTCAAAAATCTCCTCTCTATCTTGGATCAATCACTACCTTTTCTGCTTGAATACCCAAAAGAATGCACTTGACTCTTTTCTCTTTTCTCTCCTTTGTCTCTAAAAAAATATGAAGACTCTTATGACTCTTATATCTTCTTCCTCCTTAGATAATTTGTTAATCTAATTCTAATATAACTTGAAGTCCCAATTTTTAGTGTAATTATAACACAACTAAAATCCTTATTCCTAGTGTAATTATTATACAACTAATAGACCTCACTACTAACTTAATCACAATATGACTTAAAATCCTAATCCAAGTCAAAATCTTTTTTTTCTTTGCTTTTTTCCTAATCCAATCACATTAGCCAGTAATACTATTAAATATTAATTTCTTCTCTAAAGGACTCCAAATAATTTATCTTAGTCCAATACTCAATCCAAAATCATAATAATTTTTAATTGTTCTTTACACAAGTACTCAAAAATCTGTGGTATTACACCAGACTTCAGGTAATACAAAATTTTCTCAAGTAGTTATGTATTTTGGTGATTCTATATGTGATCTTGATTTGTATATATCATGTTGAATTATTTGTATGGCTTCGTGCAGAACGATATTGATCCTAGTGCCGGTGACCCCCAAGGCGGTGAGGACGTTGTTGGATCGAACGTGCCTTCATCGAGGAATGAAGAAGATGATGATGATGAGGTTGATTTCAATGCATATGTTTATATATAGTTTGATGAATGTGACACTTATGTCTTATTGAGTAGAGTAGATAGCATTTGAACAAGTTATTTGAATGAATGCGGGACAGGGGGTTGAAACGGTTTTGAATGAATACTTTGAAAGCTTTTAACGCATTCATTCAAAACCGTTTCAACCAAGGTAAAATCAGTTTTTGGACCAATTTTGGATCTTGAATTGGTATTGGGTTGGATTGGGATTGCTTTTAGATTGATATTGGTTTTGCGACAGGTTTTGGACAAGATGTGGACAGGTTCTTTAACCTGATTTTTTTTTTTTTTGCAAAATCCAGGTTTAACTACCGCACATTACGGTCACTAAACAAAATAAATGCGGTCACTAATTTAATATTTCAAACTAAAAATATAAAATATAAAAAAATTAGCAAATGTCCATTGCGGTTGCTAAACAAGTTGCGAAATAAAATAATATTTAAATTAAAAAATATTTTTAAAATTAATATTTAAATTCAAAAAAATATTTAGCGACCGCACAAAATGGTCGCTAAATATAGTCAACGCTGTCGCTAAATTTAGTGACTGATTGATAAATAAGGTTGCTTAACTTTAGCGACCTGGCCTAAAGCGACCATTTTAGCGACCGCATTTTGCGGTCGTTAAAATGGTTTAGCGACCGCCGCTCCCCTTTAGCGACCTCTCTCTGCGGTCGCTAAAGACATGATTTCTTGTAGTGGGTTTCAAACAATGTTTGTACTTTATTTCAAACTACGTTGGTTTGATTCCTCATTCGAGGATACATAGGAAGCCTTGTAAAAGTCCGACCTCATATAAGTCACGATCCTCGAGTCTGTTCAAAATCTTGTAGTTTTTTCTGTATTTGCCTACAAAAATGTGTTGTTTTTCGTTGATGTTTGCCGCACGCGCTCTCTCACCGAGGGACTCTATAGACACCTTGTTTATATAATCATTATTAAATAAATACTTATGGGATTTATTATTAATTATATTGCATTATTAGGAGTAGTAATATGACTTTGTTAATTAATGTAGTCCCTCCAGTCTAGTTAAATGTCCGGTACAGTAGCATCTCCAGTCTAGTTGCATGTCCAGTCTAGATTTATGTCCAGTTCAATCGTGTGAAGTCCAGTCTAATGTCTAAATTTTTATTAGTTGATTTAGTTTGTCTAGATAATTAGGAGAGATAATCTGTTAATAATCCATGATGCAAAGATGGAATCAATCAATTATATGGTTAGAAGAAGAATTATCTCGAATCTGGTACATCCCATTCATGAAATCAGATATAACTACCAAAATTAGGATCAGATAATGCCTCAAAATTTTAAAAAAATTATTTTTTAAATTATGGGATGAACCGGTCTGTTAATTGACTTTTGTCAATCTGCATTACTTACCTGACTTATCTCCAGCCTTACAAATTGGCATAGCCAATCTTATCAAATTCTGTGACCTGAGCACTATAATAGAGGTCTTGGCCTTCATTCTAAGGGCGTCCAGAAGCTTATTCTCTTTAATTAGAGCTTGCATATCATTTCTCTGTGAAGTGATATTCTAGCTCTCTCCAGAGTTCTAGCCATTCAGATTCACTTTAAAAATCTTTCTTTTGTCTTTGCATCATGGATCATTCGGAGAGTATCCCCGAGTCTTTAAAGAGCTACTTCAAGAGACAATCTTTAAAATCATAAAGATTGTCTCTCAATCCCGTAACTGCATTTCTATTCAAAAACCAAAAAAAATAGTCTTTTACATTTCTTAGTCTACGTCTACGTCTAGGCTCGAAATATAGATTCCTTCTTGTAGGATCAGAGTCGAACTATGATAATTTTGATTTCGGTTAGTTCGACCGGATACGTGGGCAATTCGACCCTTGATGTCGAGTTCAAGCCAAAAATCTAAAAATCTACTTAGGGTAAGTTTTATCATATTTTACATGTTTAATGCTAAAATCAATAGAAATGAAGTAGAGAATGAAAGGGCGTGGCGAGTGCTTAACACCTTCCTGTTGCATAACTTAGTCCGGGAACCAATCTTCCGGTTTCTGACAGATCAGCCGTTCTTTAGGACACGATAGACATTCTTAGGGCTTTTCTTTTTATTTTTTATTTTGCGTAAATTAAATAAGATAGCAACTTCATTAAATCCTTTCTAACAAGGGGATTTATTCCGAGACGGTTCACTACATAGAGAAAGAAAAGAAAAGGGTGGCATCTATCAATTAAAAGGGTATAAAAATTATGTAATCCTCAAATATGGTTAGCAAATAGCCCTAACCTAGCAGAATCTTATCCTTTAGAATAAATAAAAACATGCTGTACTTTTTCAACAATACAATATTTCAAAAGGAAGTATTATATAGCATCTTCAGAAGAAATTAAGGAAAACCCAACTTATCTTAAGTTGTATTACGAGCTTTGCGTGTTTTTCAAATTTCGGTTGCATCTCAAGTTTTTCAGAATTCTCATTTGGCAAAAATGTAAGACATCGAAGAGAGCACTAGATAAACCCATTTTTGAGAATGACTAAACAACTTCAAAATTGAAATCACAACTGAGGAGTACAAGAACACTTGCCAAATAAACCTTTGCTTGTTTTCATTTTCTTGATTTAGTGCAAGAAATTTAGTTTAAAAAAACAAAAGCTTGTGATGCAGAAGTTGCGTAGCAACTTGGAGTGTTATTTATTCCTATTCCATCATTAGGTTACTTTATTCAAAATTTGACCCCCTTGTGATACTCAATGTACTAACCGAATGCCAAAACTTCTGCGGTCAAGTGAGTCATCTTCCGCCACGCTACAGTTAGCCTATGAGATGAAAATTTTAGTATGACTAATAATATGTGGACACGTGTACATGATAAAGATTTTGAAGATTTAAATCACAAGTCCTTGTATTTAAAGCTGGTTATTATTATTAATGATAGAGATATATGGCAATGAATTGGTGAGCAAGTTAGAGCTCATAAAACTTGGGGCCTCTTTTGGAGGATATTTAGAGAGTATTCGGGACTGATTTTTAGATTAGTCAAACTTGATTAAATCAGTTTTGAAGTGTTTGGAAAAAAAAAAAGTAAACTGATTAAATTTGCTCCAATATGCTCAAAATTGATTAAATCCATAATTCTCATGTTCTTGGATTAAGATTTAATCAGTTTGGGAGAATCAGATTTGACAAAAAAAATTTACCAAAATATCCTTACATATAAACATTATTAAATGCTTAATTTCAGTTTGAATACAATATATGGTATTTTTCTACACTAAACCTACTTTAATCTTTTTTTATCCAAACACCTTCAACAATTTTTAATCTGTTATACTTAAAATAGATTAAAGCTGATTTTAGAAACTGGTTATGATTTAATCAAAATCTAATTTAAGAATCAATCTCAAACGGCCTCTTAGACCTGAGCCTGTGTACTGTAGACCTTTATCATAAATCGGAATCTAGTTTCTTTGTCTTTGTGAGCGCATTTCTTTCTATTCTAGACTTAATTTTCATTTTTAGAGCGCAGAAATAAATTCACTCATTGATTGCAACTACACTTTCAAACACAAACAGCTACGCCACCCTGCTTTTTAAGTGACAATTTATAACGTTTACATCTTCGATAATGTCGTTTGCAAAAGATGTAATCATCAATGGATAACACACATGGGGTATTGTGAAACATTGGCATTAACAAGCAAGCGCCCAACTTTTCCTAGTGAAAATCTATTTGGAAACAAGAAAAAATGAGGTTATATAAGAAGGAAGGAAGGAAGGAAGGAGTAATTTATGTGCGAAAAAAGGAAAAGAAAAAGTCCTAACATAAACAAGTCTTTGGCAAAGATTTCACCATCCTAGTCCTATTATTACCTCATAGTTAACGTCGGTACTAACACACGATGTCGCCATAATACCAAAAGTCTAAACCGGCCGCACACGTGTCCTCTCCGTATTCAGTCTCAGCAACACTTTGCAGAGTCTGCATGTCGACATTTGCTTCACTAACACTAGATTCCCGTAATTCAATTCGATTACAACCATCCTCGGTCACTACGAACACACTATATATGCAGAGATGTACATGTACGCATCCCAAATCCTCTCCTTGAGCCTTTGAAGCTATGGACAGGCGTTGTACCCTTTTGGTGGTTCTCCTCCTTCTGCCTGCCACAATATACGCAGAGTGCACTTGCGACACTGAAGCCGAGGACAGGAACAAAGCCGAAGCCCTCAAGTACAAGCTGGTGGCAATCGCTTCGATTCTCATTGCGGGTGCGGTCGGGGTTTCCATGCCCATTCTGGGCAAGTTCATCCCGGCTTTTCGCCCCGAGACCAACGTCTTCTTCGTGATCAAGGCCTTTGCCGCCGGGGTCATACTCTCGACGGGGTTCATCCACGTGCTGCCCGACGCGTTCGACAGCCTGACTAGCCCTTGCCTCAGTGCTAACCCGTGGGGGAATTTCCCGTTCACGGGCTTCGTCGCCATGGTTTCGGCCATGGCGACGCTGATGGTGGATACTTTCGCGACGAGTTATTTCAAGAGGTCGCATTTTAGCAAGGCGCGGCCGGTGGCGGACGAGGATGAAGAGAAGCGGGGTGAGCACGATGGTCACGTTCATGTGCACACGCATGCTAGCCATGGCCATGCACATGGCTCCGCTCTTGAGGAGTCGGTGCAGGCTTCTGGCTCTTCTGATCTCTTTCGTCATCGCGTCATATCCCAGGTTTGACCAATTTCAATAAATTTGATATATTTTGTCAGTATTAATGGCTCCCCAAATGGACTCTGAGCAGATTTTGTTGCGAAAGAGAGTACTGCAATATTCATCGCCCACAGTAGTGTTTAAAGACACGGAAGAAAGAGAGCGCGTATTGAATGTTGAACCTTTTTTTCTAGATGTCTTGAGTAAACGAACTTCTATTACTCTTTTTTTTTTTCCCTTCTAAACTAACTTTGATTCCTTAAGGAAAAACCTCCATTATTGCCAACAGCATATGTTGCTTCTTCGATCTCTACTTTGACATGTGCATGTATTATATGGATCGAGACGGCTCTTGTACAACGTAAATTATTACGAGAACAAGGTTTTTGTCAAAATCCAAACTATATAACGTGTAAAGGTCTAAGGTACTTGTAATTATGAAATACCCTACAATTGACGATGTTGCTTTCAAAATGACAGTGATGTCGTGAACGAAGTGTTTCAATATTCATTTTGTGTTACGACTTTAATTCACTAACCGAAGAATAATGTACACGTCCTCAAACCGTTCTTCTTCTTCTTCTGCATTTCTTTTTGGTGTATGATTGATGTATGAGCTAAGCATGGAATCTAATTTCAACTCAAAACTGCTACGGGACTGTATAGGTTTTGGAGCTGGGGATTGTGGTGCATTCTGTGATTATTGGAATATCGTTAGGTGCCTCAATGAGTCCAAAGACAATTAAGCCTCTTGTAGCAGCTTTGACTTTCCATCAACTTTTCGAGGGCATTGGCCTTGGGGGCTGCATTTCTCAGGTAACAAGTTTCATTTCTTCATCCACTATTTACACCCACACGACTTTAAGATAACTTTGTTGCTTTTTTCTTTTTTTTTCTTCCTTAAATGAATGGCACAACAGTCTCTCCCAATCTTGAGTAATTTACTAGTATTTTGTTTTCAACTTGATATTTAAGTATTGGTATGAAAATGGTCTTATCACTTTGGATAGGGAAGGGGCATCATATCTTAATTAATTAGTAGAAAAATGAGTAGAGGGCCATATGACATGTCTCTGCTTTGTAACATCTTGAAAGTCAAACCAGCCCTTCTGCTCATGGCCTCTGAACAAGCCCCAGTGCCCCACACTTTTTGTACCTGAGCTCAGTCAAAAATGGAATCCAAATATATATTTGACGAAAACCAGCTTGACTTCTAATTTTCAATCTTGATAGCCTTTTTCCTGTTCACAATATCTATTTTTGACTTCTAATTTTGTATTAAGTTTTGTTCTTATCACCATCATGGCTTTGATAGTTGATTTTCAACTAAAGGCTAAAACGTGGCTAAACACCATAATTCTGCTCATGTGTCAAGAGGAGACCAATCGATCATGGATTGGACATTTGAACAAACCCCAGGGTTACGTTAAAGACCGACATATCCCTTGTAACGGTAGTTCGAGTCTCTTTATTTGTAGTAGGAGAACAAATGAGAGGAAATTATTTATTGATACTTGCCGGATCGAATGCTAAAAATTTTACTTGTTTCTACAGGCCAAATTCAAGTCTCGAACGATAGCAACAATGTCAATTTTCTTCTCCCTCACCACCCCAGTTGGAATCGCAATCGGCTTCGGGATATCGAACGTGTATAATGAGAGTAGCCCAACTGCTCTCATTGTGGAAGGCATTTTCAATGCTGCCTCGGCAGGAATCTTAATTTATATGGCACTCGTCGACCTCCTCGCGGCCGATTTCATGAACCCAAGAATGCAAAATAATATGAAGCTCCAACTTGGTGCCAATCTCTCACTTCTTCTAGGCTCCGGTTTCATGTCCCTTTTGGCCAAGTGGGCCTAATTAAATCTCGGTCATGTTAATAATGCATTTTTTTGTGGGTATAATGTGGGACAGTTTGAGTGAATTTCTGTTTTTCAGGAACTCCAATTGTTTAGTCTCCGACTTCTATTTGTTTTTTTTTTTTTCCTTTTTTCCAATTTTTGGCGAGAAGCAAATTGCTTGGTTTGATTAAACAAGATTGAATAAACCTACACGAGCGTAGTGGGAGTACTTGCGTTAAAAGCTCTACTCAAAACAAAAATATTGTATATAACAAAAATAGCGATTGCAAAGTGATTACGTAAAGCTGAATCTTTTTTAATGACTAATTTCAATAAATAGCTTGTAAAAAGAATGGAAGAAAATATGCTGATTATGATAGCAAGATGCTCAAGGGGAACTTGTAAACTGATTGGCATCACGGAGCCTAGCCATTGCTTGAACCTAAAAGGTTTTGAAAGGTGCCATTCATATGAATTTGCAAACAGTATGTATGTTAAAGTTTCTGAAGGGACAGGAGAACACAGGCGTTGGTTTTCTTCCAACCAAGGTGGGGAACCACTTTGAGTTGTACCTTTTGATATCAACCTCAGCTTTTTCCTTGCAACTATTGTTAGACCAAGTTGAGAGATCTTGACCTCTGATCGATTTCTAAGTTGGATCCGAAGGTCCCCCTATTTTATGAAACGCATCGTGCATAGCATGTTTCACACGTATGCCTCCAAAATCTAATAATGGGTAATGCCTCTTACTCTTATATTACATTACGGGGTGATTACAATCATATCTGTTAATTATCTAAAATAGCAAACACGTTGTTTTATCCGATGATATTACAAAGAGAGGCGGCAATTTGTGCGAAATGGACGTAGGCTCTACTTCTTGAGTTAACTCGCTCTTTTAAACTTTGAGTTGACTGACTTCATCTTTCTTTCTTTTTTTTAAATCTTCGACATTCGAGTTGAGCTTAAATTAAATCGATAGCGATTGGATCAGCCACTGCTGATCAAGGCACAGCAGTGCCCATGCTGGCCACCTAGCTTACACCGCGGAAACTGCCCCCGCATCATCCCGACGGTAATCAACCCAAAACTCATTTAAGTGTGGACCTTGACTAGGTTCTTCAATTCTCTCTAGAAGCGAGGGCACCAAATTTGGAAGAAAAAGTGTGAAAGTGTGTTAAGAAAGAGACGAAGTGCTAATGGTGCTTTCAAGATTGATCTACGGTAGTGATGTTAGCGACGAAAAGTTGTTCATATATCTTCCAATGGTGCACAAGATCAAGTTTTCCACCTCGATGTTACCTTTGTAATCGAAGAGATTTGAAGGAAGTCATTGGGTTATGCTGAGAGAGGAAAAGCGAATGAAAAAAGGAAGGAAGCCTAGAGCATTTCTTGCATTGGAATTTTGAAATACGGTGTATCAATTTAAGCAGAAAAAATAACCAAACGAATTAACAGGAGAATATCATTGTAACAAATCTTCTAGTCTCCGGACTAGCACGTATTGTTTTGAAAAACAAGGGAGTAAACTGCAGATATCCCCTAACCATAAGAGGCTTAAAGACAGTTTTCCATGTTCAAATTGCCAAAGCAACAACAACATGGCATGGCTAAATTGCAAGAAATACCCCTAAAAACCATGGCATCAAGTTCAAAGTTATGCCTTTTGAGGGGAGCTTTTCCTCATAGTTATTGCCATGGTTTGAGGGGTTAGTTTTGCTGTTCATTTAGTTTGACGGAAAACTCTGCAATCTTCCAAAGGCAGAACCGCAGGCTTTCTCGGAAAGTTGATGGCGAGCTCTACCAGAAAACTTCCATCGCGGTATTGCTCTTCCTCGTGCCATTTTCAGGATGAGGACTCAGGCATCGATCTCGCCTGGCGCTCTCACACTGCAGTGGTCCCTTCCCTATCCTCCCTGCTTCTGGCAAAAGAAACCACCCCTCACCATTCCTTTTCCTCAAGCCTTCTGATGGCAAGACTTTCCTGCTATGCTATTAACCATAATGGTATAACAATCATTTGAGCTATCAGCCTAATTAAACCATCCAATATATTTCAAGTGGCTAAGGAATTTAGTTGCTTTTCCACATTTGGGTAGGCGTAGTTCTTGGCATCCAACACTGGTGCAGGAGTAGCAACATGGCAGCAAACTTTCGGATCAATCACATGACAAGTATTGGTTATTAAACATTTGGCTCAATTGCTTTGCTTTCACTACCACCTACCCTATGCTATTCTACCGTCATTGGTCCTCTGCGAGATTCTTACGGACTGACTACAGTCCATTTGTAGTGCTGATATGATTGCTCATGCATGTGTTTCAGAACCTCTTTTGCAAAGCCCGTAATACCTTTTCCAAAAGTGCACTACTGTCTACTGAGAGCCAGTATATATATGGGATCGAAACCTTCCACCAACTGGACATCTTCCGGTGTTGCACAAAATCAAGTTTTCCACCTCAATGCTAAATCTAAATATTGTTCACTTTGTAATCAAAGAGCTTTGAAGGAAGTCATTGGACTACTGTAGAGAGAGGAAATTAAAAGCGAATGAAAAAACAATGAAAGGGTAGAGCATTTCCTATTTTAGAATTTTAAAATACGGCAAATCAATGTAACCAAATCACATACGGATATCGAACAGGTTAATAGGAGGATATCTTTGTAACAATCTTCAACTTTCTAGACTAGCACGTAGCATTTCGAAAGATAATGGAGTCGACTGTATTTATTTTCTAACCTCAAGGTGTTCAAAAATAATTTTTCAAATTTGAGGTGCCAAAGCGAAGGCAGCATGGCATGTCTTAATTGCAAAAAGTACCCGAAACCTATGGCATCAAGATCGAAGTTATGCCTTTTGAAGCAAGAATTTCTTCGTACAAGGTTAAGTATTGCCATGGTTTGAGGCTTGGTTTTGCTATACATTTTCCGTTTGGTAACCATTATTTTTTTAGTTTTTTCTCCGATTTTTTAAACTGGAAAAATAAACACGTTATTTTTTTCAGTTTTAAAAAACAGTTTTTAAAACATGCTGTTTTTTAAAACTCCAAAAATGTGTTTTCAGTTTTGGTTCTTATTTTGAGATACACCCCCCCTCCCCCCGGAAACCACCGCCGGCAGCCACTGCCCACCCTACTATGAAAGATTGCAAATTCATTTGAATTTGCAATCTTTCATAGTAGGGTGGTGTTTGCAATCAGCCGCATTTCCATACTTTGTGTGAGAGGAAGTAACGGAGGACGGGCATTCCAAATGTCTTACTGTTTAACTCATGCTCAAGTGGCCTTCTAAAGTTTCCACTATCTACCAGAAAAGAGAGCACATGCTAAAAGAGCCTTCTATGGACCAAAAAATGGTGTTACACCTGTGGCCAGCGTACATTTACCTTGTATCTTCTCTATTGCCAAATTTACCACCTTTTCATGAATCATTTGACGCTATAAGATCTTGCAAAACCGAAGGAATGTTGCTTTAATTTCCCCAACGTTAACTGGCATATAAAAATGCTTGCAGACCAAGCTGTAAATCTGACTTGTGAGGCTTTAGTAGAGTAATAAGGTCCCTCTTCTTTGCTGGACGCATCATGCATAGGTGACGGTGACGGATGGTTGCTACAGACTTTAAATTGCAAGTAATATACATAAAAGTATCAATTTTCCTCAATATAGACAATGATCACTAAAAGATGATGAGTAAGTTTTAAGCTCGTGACGTTATTATAACAAAAATTTTCAGTAATTCATGCTAATGATAAAAAATTGTCACTATATATTTTCATAATAGTTACTATGAAACACTTCTAATAACATTATTTTGTCAATAGTACAGTTAGAGCAGAATTCATCATGTCACCCCGTTATGGTTCCTCGGCAAACATTTGGTTTTGCTTTGACGGCAAAGAACGAAATAAAAGGATGCATTTAGCCAATGACACTTAGATAATGATAGTGATCTAACCTATATATGATTCCCAGAAGGAAAGAAAAAGAAAAATCTTACCCCAAATTCCCCATCTATGAAGCACCAGTGTTGCAGTCTAGGGGAAGCACTAGCACTGGGTGCGCGTCGGGTGCAGTATAGGTGCGCACTGGGTGCATATCCGAAACTATTCTTTTTTTCAATTTATTTTCTGGATCTTGGGTGCAGCTCGGACACGCATCTAGGGGGTTTTTGACAGAGCCTAGAAGAAGAAGAAGAAAGAGAAGGAGAAGAAGGAGGAGAGAAGAAACAACCTGCACTGAAGCAGTGAGGGTATTCCGGCAAGAGAAGCCAGCGGCGATTAACAGTCCGGCAGCAGTAACGATGGCACCCCTCACTGCAGAGCTCTGTCCGGTGACGACTATGTTATACATTGAGTTTTTTGAAGTTTATGTTTATCATGTTTATAACTCTCAACCTTGTTGACAATCTTTTAAAATAGCCCCACTATTTTTAAAAAATAACACAACTTTTACAAACTATCATATTTGACTATGCACTTTCAATATTTCTAAAGTAGCCCTCCATATTAACAAAATAACTTATTGTTCATCTAAAATATCATTAATTTTATTACATATAAATAATATATATTAATAAATTTTTGCCTAATCCCTACCGCACCCGTATCCTATTTTTTGAAAAAATATGTATCCACGTATCTACACTTATATCAAATCCACACACACACCAGAATCCGTGCTTCTTAATTCCCCATTATGTAGCTCAGACTTCTAACACGAAATGTGAAAAGCCCTACGCGCACAATCCTTCATACCTTCATGAAAAATGGATGGAATCTGTACTTCCCATGCTTGCGGGGGAGACCAGGGTTTCCTTTCTAAGGTCCAGAGTAGAATCTCAGCAAGAAGATTTGCCAGCTCGTTCACAGTCAACATTGATTCGCAAAACTTACTCTTTTTTTCCAGAATTTTATACCCGGAGGCGGTAGGAAATTCATACCTGGACGTTGTGGATTGGTAAGTCTACCAAGTGTACATATTTTTTGGTAATAAATATAACAAGGACCTGTTACCAAAAAAGAAAGTAAAGGAGATACAAAACTCAAAACTCAATGAAGATTAGAAATGTGAAATTGAGAAGCAAACTAGCATGAAAGTGTTACGATTTACAGTGTGTGAATGATAAGGGACCAAAACTTGGAACAGATGAATAAAGATTAAAAAAATAATAATACACTGGAACTAAACAACATCACTAACCCTCGAACCGGGATAGCGTCCAAGTGTACATTTACTTTGAAATTAAAATACGCCCAAGCACCAGCCAGATTACGGACTCGTACGTGGGATATAATCTAATGGTATGTAGTCCACCAGATGATTTATCCCGGAGCATGTGGCAGCAAAGCTGTCTGCGTTACCTTAGCTCCATGTTCTTTTACAGGACAATTAAATGGCCTACTCGATGCTGCTACCTCCGCTTGTACCTGCAGGAAGGAGTGACGCACAAAAGCCTTAATGTCACGATAAAGCAGGAGTAACTGTAACTCCACTAATGAATACTAAAGGGGATCTAGCCTGAACTTCCATGGCCTATACCTAAGTCAGCCAAAACCACCTTATTTCTCAAGTGAGAATCAAGAGAAAATGAGTATTTGTCTATTATTTCCCTATAATCTCAGGGGCAAAAACAAGACGAGTAGATGTTGACATCAAAAGCATGGCTGGGCCTTGGTTGCCTTGGCTGTCTTAGCCTTGGTTGCCAAAGCTGTCGTTTGGCCTTGGTGCTTGCCGCGGCCATGTCCAGGCAATGCCAAGGGAAGGCCACAGCCATGCCAAGGCTTGCCACGGCCGTGCAGACATTATTAGAAATGTTAGGACGAGTAATGACGTAGAAATAGCATGCAAAGGTGTCAATTCCTGAACGCAGATTATTCACCTCATTAATTAATGTTTACAATGTCCCCAACATTTGGAGGGACAAAGTCGTGGATAAACTTCTTAAAGCATGAGGCCAGGCTTATGTGTTAAACTCCTAGGCATTAGTTTCAATATTTCACATTAATTGTAATATTATGCTATAGAAGTTGAAAACATAAACAAAGCAACACCAGGGAGAATGGCACTAACTAATCGCAGTAATTACTGTTCGGGGGCTAAACCACGGCTAGGTAAGTTGGACCATAGATGTAAGAGATGGTGCCTTTGACAATAAAATCAGAATCCTTGAAATGAGTCATACCGTGACTTGCTCTTGAATGAAGACTTCTTTTTCCCAACATGCAAGGTTTTCTTCTGCTTTTTCTCACTCATGTCACTCTGAAAGAGTTCCTGCATCTCTTCTGCTCTCGATTGATTTATTCGGGAAGGGCCTTTTGGCTTCTTTCCGGCGTTCTTCACAATCTTGCCACCATCTACTGCCTTCTTCGCAGCCTTTACTGCTTTTGCCCGCCGATAAGCCAGGTCAACAACAGAAATCCCCGTTTTTTCCTTCTTAAGTTTGCCCCTACCCTGAAAAACAAATATTAGCTGATGCATATTGCAGTTGGATGCACCCGACACAGTTGCCTGCTTTGAAAATGTCAATAGTCGCATACTTTTTCAGGTTGGTAAACAATGTGGACACTTCGCTCACTAAGAAAAGCAGACACGCATAAGGGGTCATAGTCCACCAGTATATCTATTCTAGTTAACTTTTCATTATAAGCCTGACAAGCACATTTAAGGCGCTCTTCTAATATACATGTGAAGTATGCTAAAAGTGCAGAAAGAAGAAGCACACAATGTGCCTGGTGGAAGCCTTCGATTGGATGATAGGCAACAGACAGAAAATTATTAAAATTGTTAGCTGCCAAAACCAGCATCATACTTTAAAATTGCCAGATGCACAGATGTGGCAAAATGCAGAAAGAGAAAGGAGTTATATACCTCGGAATCATTATCATCCTCCATCTCTCTAGCTGCTTCCAGTTTCCTCCTTTTCTTCCGGGGTAAATTTTTCTATGAAAAAGAAAAATCAGTCAGATGATAATCTCGTGGATTACATGGAATAACCTTTAATGCTAAGAAGTATGAACTATATGCAGAATATAAACACCTCGCGCTCTCGCTTTCTCTTTTCCTTCAGCTTGAGGTCTTCAGCTTGTTGGGCACTGACAACCTCTTTTCCAGAACCCTTCCCATTTTCCAAAGATGCCTGCCAAATAGATTTCAGATGCCAAGTCAGATATTAGACAAACTTGACACGTTAACCCCGAAATCCTTGGAAACGAAATGTAGCACCACTTACAAGTAAAGGACTTCTAAACCAAGAATCACAGAACTACATCCAAACATCAAGAATGACAATACACTAGAATACTTCGAGTCTTCAAGATCAAATCTTCAGATGTATAACAGAACTCGAGGGTCTACTCTCATTTTCTTATGTCTGCCTTGTGAGTTTTGCTTTTCTAAATGCATAGCTAGTATTATAGACCACGCACTAATTTACTGAACAAACAAACACATCCCTCTCTACCTTGAGGAAAGACGAAGGAATTAAGGAACCTCCTCAACTTTACATTCATTGATGTAACCCAAGAAGAAGCTCGAAAAACAGCATAGTAAAATCCAGATGGGCGAGCACAAGTGATAAGATTCATGCGTATCTAACCAATCTACTAATAACATGAAACAACAAAGGATGCGTTCTGAGTATGGAAGGTAAAAGGGAATGCTCAACACCACACAGAATATATATCAGACAATAATTTGAGTAAGAATTCTGATTTATTAAATTTTGAGTACTATCAAAGCTCAAAGACCTTATCAAGCAGCCATGTCACAAATAAATATATGCATTTACACCCACACATGATTGCATGAAATCCAATGGTCATCTTGTGATGTAAGGCAAAACCATGCCCAAGCCAAGTTAAATAAAACTCAGCATAGGCGTAACACCGATTTTACCTTTGCTGCCTTAGCTACAAGATTTTTGTCTTTCTCTGTCACGAACCAAGTCCTTTTAGGGCGAGAATATATTTCCTCTTTATGTGCGATCATATTTTCTGCCTGTGAAGTCACAAAGTATTTACAATACGTTAAAGAAGGGGATTTCACAAAAATTGCATCGATTAATGGCATAGCATCCATGGCATTGACTTGGGAAAGATGCAGCCAACCTCCTAAATATGCACCCAACAACGTCCAACAAATCAACACATTTTAGACTTGGTCCCTTGAATCGTTAACATGAAATAGTAACAGAACATGAAAAAGAATAAGGTATGAAGCAGGGTACAAAACCTTTGTCGCCTCCATTTCAGCTTTCCTATGCTATTCTACCGTCATTGGTCCTCTGCGAGATTCTTACGGACTGACTACAGGCCATTTGTAGTGCTGATATGATTGCTCATGCATGTGTTTCAGAACCTCTTTTGCAAAGCCCGTAATACCTTTTCCAAAAGTGCACTACTGTCTACTGAGAGCCAGTATATATATGGGATCGAAACCTTCCACCAACTGGACATCTTCCGGTGTTGCACAAAATCAAGTTTTCCACCTCAATGCTAAATCTAAATATTGTTCACTTTGTAATCAAAGAGCTTTGAAGGAAGTCATTGGACTACTGTAGAGAGAGGAAATTAAAAGCGAATGAAAAAACAATGAAAGGGTAGAGCATTTCCTATTTTAGAATTTTAAAATACGGCAAATCAATGTAACCAAATCACATACGGATATCGAACAGGTTAATAGGAGGATATCTTTGTAACAATCTTCAACTTTCTAGACTAGCACGTAGCATTTCGAAAGATAATGGAGTCGACTGTATTTATTTTCTAACCTCAAGGTGTTCAAAAATAATTTTTCAAATTTGAGGTGCCAAAGCGAAGGCAGCATGGCATGTCTTAATTGCAAAAAGTACCCGAAACCTATGGCATCAAGATCGAAGTTATGCCTTTTGAAGCAAGAATTTCTTCGTACAAGGTTAAGTATTGCCATGGTTTGAGGCTTGGTTTTGCTATACATTTTCCGTTTGGTAACCATTATTTTTTTAGTTTTTTCTCCGATTTTTTAAACTGGAAAAATAAACACGTTATTTTTTTCAGTTTTAAAAAACAGTTTTTAAAACATGCTGTTTTTTAAAACTCCAAAAATGTGTTTTCAGTTTTGGTTCTTATTTTGAGATACACCCCCCCTCCCCCCGGAAACCACCGCCGGCAGCCACTGCCCACCCTACTATGAAAGATTGCAAATTCATTTGAATTTGCAATCTTTCATAGTAGGGTGGTGTTTGCAATCAGCCGCATTTCCATACTTTGTGTGAGAGGAAGTAACGGAGGACGGGCATTCCAAATGTCTTACTGTTTAACTCATGCTCAAGTGGCCTTCTAAAGTTTCCACTATCTACCAGAAAAGAGAGCACATGCTAAAAGAGCCTTCTATGGACCAAAAATGGTGTTACACCTGTGGCCAGGGTACATTTACCTCGTATCTTATCTATTGCCAAATTTACCACCTTTTCATGAATCATTTGACGCTATAAGATCTTGCAAAACCGAAGGAATGTTGCTTTAATTTCCCCAACGTTAACTGGCATATAAAAATGCTTGCAGACCAAGCTGTAAATCTGACTTGTGAGGCTTTAGTAGAGTAATAAGGTCCCTCTTCTTTGCTGGACGCATCATACATAGGTGACGGTGACGGATGGTTGCTACGGACTTTAAATTGCAAGTAATATACATAAAAGTATCAATTTTCCTCAATATAGACAATGACATTAAAAGATGATGAGTAAGTTTTAAGCTCGTGACGTTATTATAACAAAAATTTTCAGTAATTCATGCTAATGATAAAAAATTGTCACTATATATTTTCATAATAGTTACTATGAAACACTTCTAATAACATAATTTTGTCAATAGTACAGTTAGAGCAGAATTCATCATGTCACCCCGTTATGGTTCCTCGGCAAACATTTGGTTTTGCTTTGACGGCAAAGAACGAAATAAAAGGATGCATTTAGCCAATGGCACTTAGATAATGATGGTGACGGTGATCTAACCTATATATGATTCCCAGAAGGAAAGAAAAAGAAAAATCATACCCCAAATTCCCCATCTATGAAGCACCAGTGTTACAGTCTAGGGGAAGCACCAGCACTGGGTGCATATCCGAAACTATTCTTCTTTTTCAATTCATTTTCTGGATCTTGGGTGTAGCTCGGACACGCATTTAGGGTTTTTTGGCAGAGCCTAGAAGAAGAAGAAGAAGAAGAAGAAAGAGAAGGAGAAGAGGAGGAGGAGAGAAGAAACAACCTGCACTGAAGCAGTGAGGGTATTCCGGCAAGAGAAGCCAGCGGCGAGGGTCTTCTGGCAAGCGGCGATTAACAGTCCAGCAGCAGTAGCGATGGCACCCCTCACTGCAGAGCTCTGTCCGGTGACGACTATGTTATACATTGAGTTTTTTGAAGTTTATGTTTATCATGTTTATAACTCTCAACCTTGTTGACAATCTTTTAAAATAGCCCCACTATTTTTAAAAAATAACAGAACTTTTATCAACTATCATATTTGGCTATGCACTTTCATTATTTCTAAAGTAGCCCTCCATATTAACAAAATAACTTATTGTTCGTCTAAAATATCATTAATTTTATTACATATAAATAATATATATTAATAAATTTTTGCCTAATCCCAACCGCACCCGTATCCAATTTTTTGAAAAAATATGTATCCACGTATCTACACCTATATCAAATCCACACACACACCGGAATCTGTGCTTCTTAATTCCCCATTATGTAGCTCAGACTTCTAACACGAAATGTGAAAAGCCCTACACGCACAATCCTTCATACCTTCATGAAAAATGGATGGAATCTGTACTTCCCATGCTTGCTGGGGAGACCAGGGTTTCCTTTTTAAGGTCCAGAGTAGAATCTCAGCAAGAAGATTTGCCGGCTCGTTCACAGTCAACATCTAAACTCTGATTCGCAAAACTTACTCTTTTTTTTTCAGAATATTATACCCGGAGGCGGTAGGAAATTCATACCTGGATGTTGTGGATTGGTAAGTCTACCAAGTGTACATGTTTTTTGGTAATAAATATAACAAGGACCTGTTACCAAAAAAGAAAGTAAAGGAGATACAAAACTCAAAACTCAATGAAGATTAGAAATGTGAAATTGAGAAGCAAACTAGCATGAAAGTGTTACGATTTACAGTGTGTGAATGATAAGGGACCAAAACTTGGAACAGATGAATAAAGATTAAAAAAATAATAATACACTGGAACTAAACAACATCACTAACCCTCGAACCGGGATAGCGTCCAAGTGTACATTTACTTTGAAATTAAAATACGCCCAAGCACCAGCCAGATTACGGACTCGTACGTGGGATATAATCTAATGGTATGTAGTCCACCAGATGATTTATCCCGGAGCATGTGGCAGCAAAGCTGTCTGCGTTACCTTAGCTCCATGTTCTTTTACAGGACAATTAAATGGCCTACTCGATGCTGCTACCTCCGCTTGTACCTGCAGGAAGGAGTGACGCACAAAAGCCTTAATGTCACGAGAAAGCAGGAGTAACTGTAACTCCACTAATGAATACTAAAGGGGATCTAGCCTGAACTTCCATGGCCTATACCTAAGTCAGCCAAAACCACCTTATTTCTCAAGTGAGAATCAAGAGAAAATGAGTATTTGTCTATTATTTCCCTATAATCTCAGGGGCAAAAACAAGACGAGTAGATGTTGACATCAAAAGCATGGCTGGGCCTTGGTTGCCTTGGCTGTCTTAGCCTTGGTTGCCAAAGCTGTCGTTTGGCCTTGGTGCTTGCCGCGGCCATGTCAAGGCAATGCCAAGGGAAGGCCACAGCCATGCCAAGGCTTGCCACGGCCGTGCAGACATTATTAGAAATGTTAGGAAGAGTAATGACGTAGAAATAGCATGCAAAGGTGTCAATTCCTGAACGCAGATTATTCACCTCATTAATTAATGTTTACAATGTCCCCAACATTTGGAGGGACAAAGTCGTGGATAAACTTCTTAAAGCATGAGGCCAGGCTTATGTGTTAAACTCCTAGGCATTAGTTTCAATATTTCACATTAATTGTAATATTATGCTATAGAAGTTGAAAACATAAACAAAGCAACACCAGGGAGAATGGCACTAACTAATCGCAGTAATTACTGTTCGGGGGCTAAACCACGGCTAGGTAAGTTGGACCATAGATGTAAGAGATGGTGCCTTTGACAATAAAATCAGAATCCTTGAAATGAGTCATACCGTGACTTGCTCTTGAATGAAGACTTCTTTTTCCCAACATGCAAGGTTTTCTTCTGCTTTTTCTCACTCATGTCACTCTGAAAGAGTTCCTGCATCTCTTCTGCTCTCGATTGATTTATTCGGGAAGGGCCTTTTGGCTTCTTTCCGGCGTTCTTCACAATCTTGCCACCATCTACTGCCTTCTTCGCAGCCTTTACTGCTTTTGCCCGCCGATAAGCCAGGTCAACAACAGAAATCCCTGTTTTTTCCTTCTTAAGTTTGCCCCTACCCTGAAAAACAAATATTAGCTGATGCATATTGCAGTTGGATGCACCCGACACAGTTGCCTGCTTTGAAAATGTCAATAGTCGCATACTTTTTCAGGTTGGTAAACAATGTGGACACTTCGCTCACTAAGAAAAGCAGACACGCATAAGGGGTCATAGTCCACCAGTATATCTATTCTAGTTAACTTTTCATTATAAGCCTGACAAGCACATTTAAGGCGCTCTTCTAATATACATGTGAAGTATGCTAAAAGTGCAGAAAGAAGAAGCACACAATGTGCCTGGTGGAAGCCTTCGATTGGATGATAGGCAACAGACAGAAAATTATTAAAATTGTTAACTGCCAAAACCAGCATCATACTTTAAAATTGCCAGATGCACAGATGTGGCAAAATGCAGAAAGAGAAAGGAGTTATATACCTCAGAATCATTATCATCCTCCATCTCTCTAGCTGCTTCCAGTTTCCTCCTTTTCTTCCGGGGTAAATTTTTCTATGAAAAAGAAAAATCAGTCAGATGATAATCTCGTGGATTACATGGAATAACCTTTAATGCTAAGAAGTATGAACTATATGCAGAATATAAACACCTCGCGCTCTCGCTTTCTCTTTTCCTTCAGCTTGAGGTCTTCAGCATGTTGGGCACTGACAACCTCTTTTCCAGAACCCTTCCCATTTTCCAAAGATGCCTGCCAAATAGATTTCAGATGCCAAGTCAGATATTAGACAAACTTGACACGTTAACCCCGAAATCCTTGGAAACGAAATGTAGCACCACTTACAAGTAAAGGACTTCTAAACCAAGAATCACAGAACTACATCCAAACATCAAGAATGACAATACACTAGAATACAGTCTTCAAGATCAAATCTTCAGATGTATAACAGAACTCGAGGGTCTACTCTCATTTTCTTATGTCTGCCTTGTGAGTTTTGCTTTTCTAAATGCATAGCTAGTATTATAGACCACGCACTAATTTACTGAACAAACAAACACATCCCTCTCTACCTTGAGGAAAGACGAAGGAATTAAGGAACCTCCTCAACTTTACATTCATTGATGTAACCCAAGAAGAAGCTCGAAAAACAGCATAGTAAAATCCAGATGGGCGAGCACAAGTGATAAGATTCACGCGTATCTAACCAATCTACTAATAACATGAAACAACAAAGGATGCGTTCTGAGTATGGAAGGTAAAAGGGAACGCTCAACACCACACAGAATATATATCAGACAATAATTTGAGTAAGAATTCTGATTTATTAAATTTTGAGTACTATCAAAGCTCAAAGACCTTATCAAGCAGCCATGTCACAAATAAATATATGCATTTACACCCACACATGATTGCATGAAATCCAATGGTCATCTTGTGATGTGAGGCAAAACCATGCCCAAGCCAAGTTAAATAAAACTCAGCATAGGCGTAACACCGATTTTACCTTTGCTGCCTTAGCTACAAGATTTTTGTCTTTCTCTGTCACGAACCAAGTCCTTTTAGGGCGAGAATATATTTCCTCTTTATGTGCGATCATATTTTCTGCCTGTGAAGTCACAAAGTATTTACAATACGTTAAAGAAGGGGATTTCACAAAAATTGCATCGATTAATGGCATAGCATCCATGGCATTGACTTGGGAAAGATGCAGCCAACCTCCTAAATATGCACCCAACAACGTCCAACAAATCAACACATTTTAGACTTGGTCCCTTGAATCGTTAACATGAAATAGTAACAGAACATGAAAAAGAATAAGGTATGCAGCAGGGTACAAAACCTTTGTCGCCTCCATTTCAGCTTTCCTTAGTGCCATTTCTTCCCTGCTCCAATTCAAGATAACAAGTGAAATGGTGAAAAGATGTATTCCACCAGAAAATTTATAATGGAATGCAATAAAAACCTCTCTTCTTGAAGAACTAAAGCCACTTGATCCTCCATTTGCTCAATTAATTGAGACCACTTATTTATTGATTGCTCCGCTACAATACGACTCTTCAGCTTTGAACCAGCTCTTTTAACCTGTCATATTAAAATCATGATGTATTAGCATCATAAGAAATCTTAAGATCTTGTTCTTATGTGAATTTCTAGTGCAGTTGGTACTATAAGAAATCATGAAGAAATGAGATTGAACACTTCCATCAGCAACCGGATGTAAAATTTCATGAAAGCGCAGAGTACCAAAAAGGATAGGTACCTGATCAGTCACATACTGTGTGTCCAGAACCAGAATATGCAAGATTGGTTTTGGTGGCAGTAATGAACTAATGGAATACTAGAATTGAGAGGAGAACGAGGATGACAGATGCAAGCAGACAGAAGGACGAAATCCAGAACAGTCAACCGATGAGAAGATAAAGAATGTACAACCCTTGCAAGGGGGTCCATTTACGTAAGAAATTGATGCTACATAATCCAGAATTAGTTCTGCATAATGTAGAATAACATTCCAAACATCCAAGAGTAACTCCAACTCTTATAGCAGTGTCGCTATTTTTGTCATTCCAGTTGGCCAGTGTAGGATCCAAGAGAACAGGAAGGGCTCATGCATGAACACTTTGCCCAGAGTAAATAGTAAATGAGGTGATGCTGTTGAAATTTGCGGAAAAGCAAAGTTAGGAAGTGAGCTAACTTCTTTGGATTTAGAACTAACAAAAATCACCTTGATCCTTAACCATCCGGTACAACCTTATCTCATCCAAACCATAAGCATGGTTGCAAGTGAAATTTAGCAATCAAGATCTGCTACGTCTTATAAAAATTACAAGGTTGGAAATAACTGGCATTTGTCATCAGCAACTCTGAGATTTTTCACATTCCACTCTTTTGACGACACGTTTCAGCCCTACTGCACCTCGTAAATACCTCTCGCTCCACCGACAAACGTCCTTGCATGTAGTTAAACAGCCAACCAGTTTTCATTGTTGCTCTGATTGTTTTAGGCCCAATTGTGGCGAAAACATGGACTTTGGCATATTGTTGGTCTAAAAGCCTAAGGTTAAGCTCAGAGAAGCTGGTAATTTAGCATGTTATGGAATCTCTGGTTTGCAAGGACTTGGGTTCAAGTCTCCCAGCTTGCATCTGATCCCCTATCATCCTTATTTGTCCACTTGGCATTGGTGCATCTTCATCTTATTCTGATTGAAATTTTCCCTGCTTGCAATCAGGGGATTAAAAGTAAGGGGGTTGTTTTCAACTTGATATATTGTTGGCCCAATCTCTAGCGGCTTAAGCTTTGAGTAACTGGTAAATTAGCCCTTGTTTTAACCTAACATCAACATATTTATATTATTTATTTTCTTTTTATGGCTAATCATGTGACCTACTTCAGTTGCAAGCACTAACAACTGACCTTGACCACACTAGTTCAATACTCATCACTGGGATGTAATCTGCAAAACGCAATCCTAAAATATATAATGTCAAAATTCGTCTACAATGTGTTGTCAATGAATTAGCAGACAGCCAAGATCCAAAAGGCCACTTCTAGGTCCGCTAGAATTGAACAAAAAGCAAGACAAGTGTGATGCTCACAATGGCCTTTAGGAGAGACCGATCATTATCTGTGACAAATGTAACAGCATACCCTTCTCTACCAGCTCTAGCTGTTCGACCCACTCGATGAATGTAACTGCAAAACATAGCCAGATACATGAAGTCAATCAAATGCACGAAGCCAGGAGAAGGCTAAAATATGGAACTTTATTCGCATTTGGTCTCAAATAATTTAAACCAGCACTTACAAGAGAAACTCTTGTGCAAAATAAGGCACACTTGCAACTAAACCAAAAAAGTAGACCGCAAGTTCAACCTACGTTAAGGTTGCGAATCTACCTAACTATATAAGGATACGGCGCCAAACGTGTGGCTGCAGCTTACCTAGTAAGATCACGTGGGCATGAGAAGTTTATGACAGTTTGAACACCAATAATGTCAAGTCCCTGCCAAAAACATAATAAGAGTCCTCAACATATGATTAACGGAAAAAAAAAACATATAGAGGTTCAACACCATCCATGATCCATAGCTGCTAAAATATGTGCATGTGTAGCAGTTTGAACCCAAAGTTTAAACTACCACATACTGAAAGAAACGTTCAGCTTTTAGCCCAAAGAAGTGACGTATGCATAGTAATAGAAAAGAGTCAAAGAACTTCATCTTACACGAGCGGCAACATCAGTTGCAATCAAAAATTCCACTTGCTGTGTCCTGAAAAGTTCCAAGGCCTAGAAAGAGAACCATGGAATAAAAAAAAAACATTGTAAGATCAGTAAGGACAGAGACAAAGTTCTACACAAGTTCCAGAAATTTCATAAAATCATTTGGGGTAGGTCGTTTACTAACGCATTTTATTACTCATTATTTAGAAAGTGAACCTTCGCGTAGCGGTAAGTTGTTCCACTGTTCAAAATGTGAAAGCAGCCGTCCCACAAGTGGGGGACAGCGTGTACGCTGGGCCACCCTTTTTGTCGTCACCGGTTCATTCATCCTTTAACTTGTTACACTGATGGCAATAAAAATAAAGTAACTCACATCAAGACGCTGAGCTTGGGTGAGGTTTCCATGAAGCTCAGCAGCTTTATAGCCAGCTAATCCAAATAAAATCTTCAACCTGTGTGCGGCTTGTTTCGTTCCACTGCCAATGAAAATTTGAATTTGTCATGCTTAATCTTCAGAAACTAGATCAGAAGGAGAAGCGCGTATTGTAACAGGATTCAGGATGCAAAACTCAACCATGAACATCATATTTTTTTCCAGTTTCAGAAGGTCATTCATCTAGTTCACTACGGAATGGTACGTAAATAGAAATCGAAGACAATGTTATAGGGCTCATGTTACCTGAATTAGTATGAATTCTATTAGAAACTTCTCAATTGTGTAATGCAAAGTCTGTGGTGGAGTAGAAATTTACACATATCAACAGAAGCAAGATAGAATAATCTAAACTGGTAATTTTGTACTTTCCATCAACAATATATTATGGGAAGAATGTAATCTGCAGCTTGAAATTTTCAAATGTAGCTTAAAGTAGTCCATTCAAGCTTAACAATTTTGTTTAAGCAACAAAAACAGTGGGCCATTCAGATATACCTGTATCCAACAATACAGGCCACAATAAACTCATGAAATGAACTTTTGATATGTTTTAGTAAATAATAGGACCTGAAAATAATCACTTTTGAGGTGAATGTCTTGGAGCACAATGCAAGAAGAACGGCTTCCTGATTTCCTTCACGTGTTCGGCGTATTCTAACTACCCTGCACAGAAAGCGTCATGACTTTCTATAAGCGCAATGGAATATGCAAAATAAAACATATTAATGATTAGGAGAAAATAACAAGAAAAAGGGCTTAAGCATTGAAAAAAAAAATACTATAGCTCGTCTTTTAATAGAGGAACAAAACGCAGAAAAATGGCTAACAAGATACATGTAGCCATCTCAAAAGAAGCTTGGACAAGGCATTTGGTTTTAACCCAAAACAAGATCACTAGCTAGAGATATCCAAGCACCTACTCTTCGGTCAATGATGCTGGCCGCTTCGTTGATGGGTCAGCTGACAGGCGCAACGGCTTTTTCAAAGAAAGCTTGATTAGCTCATCAACTTGTTCGGTCATAGTCGCTGAAAATAGCATGGTTTGCCTACGTTTAGGACACAGTCTAACCTGCAGACCAAAAGTACCAGAGGCTGTTTCAGTATTGAAACTATATTTCAATAGAGACAGAAAGGAAAAGGCATGCCCCATTATTAGGTGTGAATACTTTCTAGGGAAAAATGTTTTTACAAAACAACAAAGATAAATTCTATGCCGAATGGCTTCTTAAAAATGCACACTGGTACTAAATATTTTTTGCAGCTAATTCAACAAGTTCTTGATAGGCATTTAGTCAGATTATATCCTCTAAGAATACAATTTTCGTCAGGTATGCCACTGAGAGCACAATCAAGTATGGTTTCAATCAACTCCCCCATATGAGAAAAGTTCCCCTTTCAAACATTATACTTAAGATAAAACACTATCTTTACGCTTTTTAATTTAGTTCTTTTTACGAATATGATGCTGATAGAACAAAATGAAGTATGACAATGGGCATTCTGCCATGTAATGTCGGTCTTGGAAATTAAATATATGACGCGCTCACATACATCATCCGACACTTCAACCAAGTCAATGTAAAATAGGTTAAAAGGAAATGACTTGCTTGTTTGCTTTCATTTATCTTTCAGGCTCCCTATATGAGGAGAAAAAGGAAGCTGAAATTGTTGAATCTTGTTTAACAGATTATGCACTTATCAGGGGCCAAAGGAAGCCAACAATCACTTCACTATAATTTCCATCGTCCAGCTTAGCCAAACTGGTCAAAGAACATCGACTTATAGCCTGATTGTTGATATCCAACTGAGGATAAAACAGCTTCCACCACTAAACAAGCCAAACCAAATTAGACACGGCATTGAACTCAAACTCTTATCCAACTACAAAATAATGCAGCTCTTTTATCTTACAAGTCAACCATGAGTTGCCCAAGTAATTTGATTGTTGTAAACATCATCAGCAGGATTAATAACTTACCAAAATTTTGAAGGCTTAAACTTCCCAACTTGAAGTGCCTTAAGGGTGATAACAGCAAAGATTTTGAATCTTCACCGAGAATGATGAAGTCAATATGTTGACCGCTATGCGCATGGTTGTCAACATTCTCTGATGTTTGGTTACGACCTTGTCAGAGGTTGCACCTACAGAATTTTTACCATTTGCAGCTTCTTCTCCAACAACAACTTACTTTCAATTTACTCAGAAGCCTCTTTATTCGTTATGGATAGTTCGATCTACAACATTAATGAAGGGGGGATAGGGGAATGAATAACCCATGAAAGCACACAAAACATTACATGAACTCAAATCGACTAACACCCGTCACATGGAAGGATTACAAACGTTAATATAAGGAAATACTAAAAAACCTTAAGAGAAAGTAGTAAACTCCCCTGGTAACTAATTAAATACGAAAAGCCTTAAATTATATCAACTAAAATATAATTGTTCATATATATTTTCCCTGAAACATAGATAGAAAAAATCACTATTAACTTCAGAGATAAATTGGTCCTTCCATTTCTCCATCTGCATCATTGTCAAATCTAAGATTCTAAACATGATTGTAAAACTAAATGGCTAGTCAAATTGCTCACAAGTTTCAAATTTTCGACAGGTTCAAGTTCTTTGAATAATTTGATTGGCATTACTCAACTTGAAGACGGATATGACTTGGAATAGTTTTCCCTACCTCTCTTTGCAGAAAAGAGATAAGCTGGATAGAAGAGATTAAGATTTTAAGGCTTTTTTTCCCCCTGTTAGTTCCATTCCCATTTTCTAACATTACACAAAGAGAGAAGGAGGGAGGAGGGAGGGAGAACCATCATAAGTATCAATATTTAGAAATCAAGCTCGTATGCTCATGTTTCGCTGTGTCTATGCAGAGACAAAAAAAATCTGAAGGTGGACTTCTTTTAACTTACAGAAAAATTATACATTGCTAAAACTTCCCCTCTTCAAACTATTTAGGCAGGCTCCTTTGCAATTTTACAGGCAGAAGTGAGTTCCAAATTTGTATCGCAATCTATTGGCAGCATAGCCCAGAACGTGAACACCCGAAAAAAGTTGCTTATTTTAAGCAAAATGAATAGGGTTCAAACATACCAGCTCACGAATCTCGGCACTAAATCCAAGCTCCAAAAGGCGATCCGCTTCATCAAGGATCAGAACTGCAAGATCATCCAAATCTACGGACATAGAATTGCGTAAATGATCTATCATACGCCCTGGAGTTGCCACAACTATATCCGGCACCGATCTCAAAGCAGCTTCTTGGATCTGAAGTATGTTACCGAGCAACAAAAGCGCTACTTATCATTAGTGCCAAGTTGCAGTTTCCAGCAGGTAAATAATAAACAATTCAAATCAAAGAAAAGCACATCCATCACTGATTGTCACTTAGTTGAGTGCTATAACAGTGAAGTTACATCCTGCCTTGTAAAGTGGTGCACATATTTTAAAACCACGGTTCGCCAACATGTTTCATACTCAAAAATCCTGGATATTCAAATTAAAAAAATATTCTTATTCAAAACTATTTCAGGTAGCCAACAATTGCATATTCGAGTGAATGTGCCAAGGAAAATGTGAGAGGTCGGTGATAAAGTGAATACGACCATAACCAGATCTCACATAGGACATCAAAAAAGGATGTCAGAAATTATAAGCTAACCTTAGTTGACAGCCCACCAACTACCAGACAACATCTGATATCTTTAACAAATTGAGCAAGTTGTTCTATCATGCTATGGACCCTGTAAAAGTAGTTACAACAGAAATTATGGTCAATCCTCTATTTCAACATTAAATCAAGAACCAAGAACAGAGTTTGTTGTTAAGTGTACGTGTATATAGTATAGTAGAGAAGAAGCTCACACTAAAAAATATTTTAAAAAAGAAATGTAGTAATTTCAGGGTAGGAATTTCAGGCTTTTGTAGCCTAGCATTGGTCTAGGTAGAGCAGCTAGAGCTTAATTATGCATTTAGATGCCGCTGTTATTTTTTATTTTCCTTTTTGACGGAAGTTGAATTGTCAAAAGTGTCTATTAACCATGACTCTGACTTTGATAAGGCTAAAGAGATTTGTCAAGTTTTAATATCTCAAGCCAAAAAAAATCTCAAAACATGGAGCCCAAAACCTAGACTCTTGATAGAGTCGGACATCGCTGAATTCCATACATAGGCCATTGGTTTAGCAAAATTTCAAAGTAGAGCACTAGTTCATACATAGTAAAGCTGCCTGATGTCTAACAGTTGCCATGTATCTAAAGGACACATTGTCTGACACCCACGGGGTAGGAAATAGAGCTGTTTCTAGATTCCTCGAGATTTTGATCAACTACGATTCCACACTTCTCTTCCACATTTTTTTCTTTTTTCCTCCTCTTAATTTACTGTGCTTCATAGCCTCATGGAACACAGTTGTATGTGATTTATTTTGGTTCTACATCATATTAGAAAATTTGAGGGCACAATTTCTAATTGGGTTTAACATGTTCTAGTACTGCCATCCCATGCTAACAGAGAGCCACATACCCAATAGCGCTGCATTTAAACACTGCCTATGGTGCCTAACGCATAGAGGTTTACAGCACAAAGATTCCTTTGATTTTTTCTTTCTGGACGCTAACAAACATCTTTAACCCTGAAAGATAATAAATATTTTCGGGCATTCTTTCCCCGGAAACTTGGTTATTATGAGAGCCAAATATTCCGAACTTAGCTGCAGAAAGCCTGGGCAGGAGCAAGAGCAGGTGAGAGGTTCCGGGCGGGTAGTGTCACTAGTATAAGTGGTATTGAAGGTGGTAGCGGGACTGGCTAGAGCGAAGTTCTAGGGCATAAAATCGCTTAAATTGGAGAATCCTACAACTAAGCCAGAGAGTGCTGTTCGTGAAAAGTGTAACAGCCGTAGCTGTCAGTACCGTATTATATGCAATATATCTCTTACGATATTACAATGCAACATCATGTATAACAAGAACAGATCAAAATAGTAGGCATATTGGAAATTACGATGCGGATTCCAGAAAGTGATACAACGAGTCAGATGTGCAAGCTGCAAGCATCACTGCTGCTTCTTTTTCTTTTTAAAATGTTTTTGCTTTCTGTTTCAAACATTTATATCATTTGCACTACTTAAATAATCGTTTTAGGTGTGGAATTGAACCATATGTTATGATGCGAGGATATTACACTTCCTGTTTACTTATGAACAGCCAAGATGTTGCCCCTCTTGACACCCCATAAAAACAGTAATCCACGTTGCTAATACCACTCCCCCTGGCTCCCTCCACTGTTATTGTTTAAATTGTCCTTGCTAGTTACTATAAAGGCCATTCATGTAGGACGTAACTCAGACTCACCCCGAACATAATTTAGCCAATTCCTGTGCACAGCCAGCCTTCTTTCATATGACGACATAATGCCCCTCATTAGGTTAGGATGCACTAACTTGTATACGGAATATAGTCACTAACTCTAACTGCTTGCCAGCATCCCAGCGTAATTTCTCCCATCTTTTCATATAACAATCTTAAGGTTATCAGAGAATTTGATCAAGTGAATATACTTCCAAGATAGCAACACACACCATTAAGGTAAACTTGTTTTACAGAATGTTGTTTCCAGCATACAAAGCAATGCAAGGCAGTCCTAACCGCTATATGTATAGGGGTTCAACAATAGTCCAGTAACCTACAAAAAGTTCACTCCTTCCATCTTAGCCTTTGTCCTATAAAAGATATTTTCATTTCTCTCCTCCTCACAAGAGGATAGGAATTAATAGCAAGTTTCACCATTCCTAATTGCTTTTCCCACCTGTCCTAAAGCTCCACTCTGCAGTTCTAGATCCGGATACATACAAGCCCATCATTGAAATTGAGATGGAAGACTCATATCTTCCTTGTTTTCTATTCTGAAATATGTTGACAGAAACCAAACTTTAAATAATAACTGCTGAAAACAGCCCAGAAAAATTGCCTAATTCATTCATGTAAAGCTACCTTAATCTAATTTGCCGGCACATACAAGATTTCAAATTTGTGATTGACCAAGAATAAATACAATCAAGTTCATCTTGCAGAGACCAGGTTACTTGTACTCGTAAGAATCAATATAATCAAGTTAAGCAATAATGTCAGCAATAACACTAACAAACACATACAACAGGATAAAAGCTTCTACTTCAAGACTTATGCTGTTCTACAGAAATCGTGTGTACTCGAATGCTATCTACGATGCAGATTGGATCCACACGCGCATGGAAAGACGGTATGTCTATCACGACAAGATGCTGCTAATGAAGACTTACTGAACCGCCAACTCCCTTGTTGGAGTAAGAACAAGGACCCTGATTGCAGGCCTATTTTTGGGACGGAACAATAACCTCTCCAGTGTCGGTAAGGCAAATGCAGCTGTCTGTATCAATAACCAACAACAAGGACATTAATCCAAGTCCCAACAGGTCATCACCGATTAAATGCTTCAAAAAAAATTTATTTCACAAAAGTACATTCATTCAAAACATCTAGCAAATTCAAAGCATATAAGTACACATAGAATTAAAGTACCTTTCCTGAACCAGTAATGGCACTCGCGCATATATCCCGCCCCGTCAACGCCAATGGTATGCAGGCTGCCTACAGTTAGACAAATACCATCATTCCCAATTCCGGCGACTAGATACAATAATAAAACGCGTCCAAAATCATCAAGGAGTAAAGATTAACAACGTGAAGATCATTATCACTAAGAGAAACCTGAATCGGCGTGGGCTTAGTATATTTCAACGCTTCACAAGCTCGAAGCAATGGCCTAGACAGATGCAGCTCCATAAACGAACTGGCATGGAATGAAACTCCTTCTGCCGCTGCAAAGAATGACTTGCTCTCACTAACGCCGGTGTTTGCCACATCATCACCTTCATCAGGCCTAAAATCCTCCTAAGAAAGTCCCAAAACAAAAAAGAAATACAAAAATCAGTGTTTGTTGAAATTGAAGTAGAGAAATGCATTAGTGGGTTGCCAACTGTAGTGGAGTCGGTGCGGTGTTTCCATCGCAAATTGCCAAAATCACAAGTGGTAGCATGACGCCCCAGAAAAGGTTAGAAGTTTTCCTCAAATTATATTGTCAAACAACTTTTTTCAGATGTCACTTTGTGGCCTATAGACAAAACCTTTATCTCAAATGCACTTTCTAACGAAAAAACAAGGTTTGGAATAGCGTCTGAGTGCTAAGATTCTACTCTGACCCCCTTATGATGCTCAAATAAAACTGAAACCATTTTTCCTTAGCAAGAAAGATATGTGGCCATAAAAGGGGGAACCTATTATTAGCCTTAGGGGAATTCCAAACAAGCTATAAAGGGGATCTGAGTTATCTTTGACCTACATTTTCAACCTCAGGGGTTATGTTACTTTAGCTCTAGCTTGGGAGAAAAATTTCCAATAACTTGGTCAAATGACAGCCTTTCCACCCATGGGGGTGCTTAGTGATGGCGGGCGTGTTCTTATTGGCAAGAAATGGAATTAGGTGGACAGTGGAAAGCCATAACCAGCAAGAAGCCTAGTGGTGACAACCAATAGGAGTATGCCACCTGTAGCCTGAAGCATCAGATGGCAAGGTGTGTCCTTATTGATTGGCGTGTCCTGATTGGTCGGCACTGTCACACCAAAAAAATCTGTGTTTGAACTAATAAGAGCAACCGCCTCTCTAATGCCATCTCACGGTGCATTTGCAACCTCAAAGTTAATATCACTTTACCTCTACTTAAGGAAAATGGTTCAGAGAAACTTGTGTAGTCACCTTGATAATGCTGGCCCCGTGGGGGTGCCTAGTAATGGCACGACTTGTTCTTATTAGCAATAAATGGATTAGGTATTTAGTGAGAAGCCTAGTGGTGACAACCAATAAGAAGCCTAGTGATGACAAGTAAAAGGAGTATGCCACCTGTAGCCACATTGCTCTTATGGCTTATTGATTGGCATGTCCCGATCGATTGGCAGCGGTGGCAGGTGCCCACGCAATTGGAGACAGAAAAAAATGTGTTCTCCTAGCGTGAAAACTAGCAAGAGCACGCGAGGCCAGTCACTAGTATTGATTGGCTATGTTCTTATTGGCTAGCACAGATTAAAGGGGGGGTTGAGGCCCGTACGGGGGAGGAGGGAGCAGGGGGATTACCTGGTGGTCAGGCTCGGAATCGGAGGAGGCGGCGGGAGGGCTATCGACGTGGGTCGCGGTGGCGATGGGGCGGCGCGATATGGCTTTGGAGATCTTCTGGTCGATGGAGGTGGTGCTGCGGCGGGCGTGCTCCTCGGCGACGGACTCGGTGTAGGAAGAAAAATCCCACGGAGACACTGACTTCTTGTGGTGGCGATTGGGAGCAGCAGCAGCTAGGGTTCCTCCTTGTTCTTCTGCCTCCGACGATGAACTGAAGTCTTCCTCGTCAAAATCGAGTTCTTCATCGCTGGGGGGCTCGAAAGCGAAAGCTGAATCCATTGCAGGAGGTGGAGAAGAACTCCGCAGGTTTGGCGGAAAGGGGTTTTTTTTTTTGTTATACTTACGAACCGCAAGGGTTTAAGGTTGTTGGAACTTGGAGGTTCTATTTTGTGTGTGACAAAAATACCCTCGGGTATGAACAAAAAATACTTAATAGTATAATAAAAGCTTTTTTTGCTGACAAATACTTACAAAATCGATTCATTTGAGATACGAGAGGGTTTTTTTATATTAATTTGTTCCTCAAACGGTATTTCTGTGAGTTTTGAGAGGAGAAAAAAAAAGAACGATATTTTTTTCATCTTGTTTGTGAAAATAAAATATTATTCATATTATCTTACAGGTGAGTTTAACAGAAAAGAAAAGACATCATATTACTCACGTACCATTACCTCACATGATCATAATACTAACAAAGACTATAAAAGTACAATCGTAGAAAGGAACACGATTCCAGCATGATAATACATTAGGGCAAAATCATACAAACTCTAAATCATACTAATCGAATAAGTCTTGCATCATTGGTTAATGCTACAATTAAACAACACTGGCTAGCCATGAGCTCACTACAAACATTCGTACATCCAAATCTAACAAATGCCACAACAAAAGCAAAAAAAAACAGTCACGAGACAACTCTAATATCCAAATACCCTATTAACAAATATTTAAACCACTCATCATTTTCTTTAATATGAGCTTGCACCTCTCACGTAGACAGCTAAATAAAGCCTTTGACGTTTCAGGATTCTCTAGGAGTCAAAGGTAAGAGTCATCAATCGAATCTTCTTCCACTCCAATGGGCAGGCACGCGGTCCAAATTTCTTCCTTTCTATACACACAAGGGCTCCATGATAGCATACAACTCTCTAATTACAAAATTTCCTTTTCAAATCGCCTTAGCAACATTTAGGAGTGTGGTCGTCACAACCTGAATTTTATCATAAGCTTCAAGTGCATCCTTCTTCCTTTTTTCTTTAGAAGTAGTTGCACTTGCATAAAGTGTTCTAGTAGGGTCAGTGGCAATTCCGTAGCTTCATTACCTTTAACATCATAGTCTTCTAATGAGCATTCATCATGTCTTAGCATCTTTTTTTTTTTGGTAAAATCATGTCTTAGCATCTGATCCATACCATCTATCACCACTTTATCATCTCACTCGTTAAGCTCCATCCCTTTCTCTTTTACTTTTGCAGTTTCAGCATCATCACCTATTGCCCTGTATTAGCCCACTGCCCTGTATTAGCCCACTGTTCGTTCATAGCTTCATAGTTGTAGCGAGGTCTTGTCAACCATTGAAGTGCATGCCTTAGAATTTTCTTAATCAGCAGCAAAACTATTAGTAATTAGCTAAAAATAAAGCTATATACAATTGTTGGGTTCGAATAAATTACTAGGCTTTAATTTTTGGTAAATTATATTGATGCACTTACTATTCTTAACAAAAATATAACATGAAAAAGATACAAGAAGAAAAATACCTTTCCTATTCCCAAACCTCTGCATCAAAACCAACGTGAAGTCAATGAGTTCCAAGAACCCACTAACTTTATATTTTCTGAACATGTCGAAGCATTTAGAGAAATGAGCTTTCAAGGTTTTATTACGCATTCTTTAAATATTGTTTCGTCGACGTTAGCGTGCAAAGCTTCTCTTGCAAATTTTCAACCATCATAGCATATATGAAGCTGGACTGAAAATTCCATCGCGTTGATTCCCTTGGCGATGTTCATATAGCACCTCCTCAATGCATGCCTTATTCATGGTAGTTCGCAAGTTCAAGTGCTCACTTTTACCCATTCCTAACTATGTAAGTTAAATGAAAAACGCAAGATAATAAACTACTTATAACTTCAATCATGTAAGGTTAGAAAGACAATAACTAAATGTAAAGTAAATATACACGCAAAATGAAAATAGAAAAAGCAAATAAGTACTTAATGCTTACAATCTAAACAAAGAAGTGAAGCAATACTTTTACACTCGAAAAGCAATAAAAGCAATCAAACGGCAAATAATAAAGCAAATAAGTCCAAAGTACTTAATGTAACTATCACAATAATAAAATAGTCCTTAAACATCAATCTTGCGACTAACAATCATTCCACATGTCCGTTGAATGCAATTTCTTATATATTTTGCTTGTGCAGCATCTTCAATTCTTGGCAGATCTACCTCTTTAGGTTCTTCATTTTCAAGTGTAGTGAATCGCCTCAAAAAAATTTGTATACCTCTGAAAAGGTCTAAAATAAGGAGTCAGCATCTTATTTTATGAAAATATAGGGGAAAAAACCCTAAAAAGACTCTAAAACGTTCAAAGACTACTAATCTGTTAAAATCAGATAAATGAATTTGGGGATTCAGTTATAAGATGGAAGGTGTTACGCACCCGCCATACATTGACGGTCTCTACTTTGTTTTTATTGATTTTTTGGCCTTTTAACACATAACACATGCAATAAAACTTACCCTCGTTCTAATTTACATTATTGGTTTCAATTTAACATCAGGAATCAAATGACATACGTATCCGATCGGACAAATCAGAATCAAAACCATCATAGGTCAACTGATCCTATGGGAGGCGACCTACACTTCCTTCTTAGACTGAAAGTATATTAAGAAATGAAATGGAATGAAAGACTCTTTTTGAATTTTTGTGTTTATATCGAAAATAAGATAGCGGGTTTGGGAGGCGCTCTAGACTATTATAATCTAAACTATAGCCTAGATAGGACCACACATCAGAGGACGTACATTAGCACACCACAATATAAAATATTTAAATTGGCCAATTTATACATGTACATGGATTGGACACTGATTAACCGGCTGGTAACCTTGTGGATTAATCATCTGGTTGTTCAGTGGGTAATCTGAGATTTTAGGTGAACGTCTGAAAAAGTAGGGTATTGACTAACCATCCAGTTAAGCTTGCAGGTTAACCAGCCAGTTGGTTAGTGGGGTAATTTTGGATCCTTAAAAAATCATGGGAAGTTTGGGGTGCTGACTAACTATCCAGTAACCTTATGGGTTACTCGGCCGATTGGTCAATGGGTTGAAGGTTTGGAATTCTGAAAAATTCTATAAAGGTTAAGGTTCTGACTAACCGTTCGTAACCTTGTGGATTAACCTACCGATTAATTAGTGGGTTGGAGGTTTGGATTCCTGAAAAACTCTATGAAGGTTACAGTTCTGATTAACCCTCTCGTAACCTCGTGGTTTGGTCAATGGTTGGAAGTTTTGGACTTAAAGAATTTTGAGGAGGTCAGGCTCCTGACTAACCATCCTATAACTTGCTGGTTAACCGACCACTTGGTCATTAGGTTAGAGGGTCTAGGTTATAATCCAGTCAAATTTGCAAGGATGGCGCTCAGTAACCAACCGTCATGTTGCTTGATCGAAAATTTGGCCGGTTAGTCAGAGTCTTCCCCTTTGAGGAAATACCAGTATAGCTTATAGAATATTAGTCAATTTCCTTGCCAATATGCCATAGGTAGTTTACTCCCAGAAAAGCGTAAAATACTGAATTGGTCCGGGTATGTGGTTTCTCTCACAACGCCAATGTAAGGTCACTATGTTGGCTTAACTTGTACGATATACCTCCTACCTGTTACTCAGGTAGATAATAATGGATGATCATCAGTACGTGTACAAAACTTATTTAATATACAAATAAACCAGGAGGCCCTTTGGTACTAGGCCTTGGAGGTGAGAGTACAGTTAAATTCACCCTAATAGCTAGGAAGCCCGAGGGTTTCAACTGTTGTCCTCGAATAGGTGGGTTTGGAATCAATCGTGCGGGTGACAAATTAAAAGCACAATTACCACAATTGACATATAATGTACATGTTATACAGAACAAAAGAAACACAAAAGGCCAAAAAGAAGCAATAAAACATTTCATGTCTAGTCCTCTTATTTTTTAGACCCCAGCGGAGTTGCCACTGTAGAGAACCGCCTCGATAAATTCCTAGACCTTGGGAAAGATCTGAAATTAGGATATGCCATCTTATTTTATGAAAATAAAGGAAAAAATAAGAAAAACCCTAAGAAGACACTAAAAGGGTAGGTTTGACACTCTTTTTTTGCCTCTTTTTTCAGTTTTAAAATTTGAAAAAAAAAGGAGCCTTTGGTAACCATTTTTTTTTCAATTTAAAAAACCAGTTTTTAAACTGAAGAGTAAAAAAAAAACTCCAAAAACTGATTTTTTTTTTCACTTTTGGTTTTTTTTTTAGACCACCACCACCACCCTCCCACCACCGGCAGCCACCTCAGGCGACCACCGCCGGAGACTGCCGGCTGCCACCACTGGCCGCCGGCGACCACCGCGCGGAGACTGCCGGTAACCACCTCCGGCCGTCGGCGACCACTGGCAGCCACCTCCGGCCGCCGGCGACCACCGCCAGAGACTGGCGGCAGCCACCTCCGGCTGCCGGCGACCACCGCCGGCTGCACCACCGCCGCCGGCCACCACCGCCGGTGACTGCCGGCAGCCACCTTCGGCCGTCGGCCACCACCACCGTCGACCACCGCTACGCCCCACCACCGCCACCGCAAACCACAAAAAAAAAGTCAAAATAAAAAGGGTTACCAAACACCAAAAAAAAAATCTTAAAAAAAAAAGGAGTTATCAAACACCCACTTGTTTTTATAAAAAAAAAAAATTAAGCTGCTCTTTAAAAACTGAAAACCAAAAAAAAAATTTGTCAAACGAAAACGTCCAAAAAGAGTTAATATATTGAAAACAGAGAAATCGATTTAGGGACTAAGTTATACGACATGAAGGTATTAGGCACCGGTCATAACCTGACGCTCTCTACTTCATTTTTTATTATGTTTGGCCTTTTAACACATAACACATGCAATAAAACTTACATTAGTTCTAATTCTATATTAGTAGTTTGAATTTGACATCAGGGTCAAATGGCCTATCTTGTCGGACAAGCCAAAATCAAAACCATCGTAGTTCGACATATTTTACGGGAGGCGACCTTAGTTTCATTTTTGACTCAAATTATACTAAGAAATGAAATGAAAGACTCTTTTAAAGTTGTGTTTATATATTGGAAATAAGATAACAGGGATGGAAGATGCTCTAGACTATTATAATCTAAACTAGTCTAGAAAACTATAAACATATCTCAAGAATGCGCATACCTAGAAGACCCAAGGACGCTTTATGACGAATCTACGATGCAAGTGACTTACAAATTTGAAGAAATGAAGTATGAAATTCTGAATTTCTCTTAGGAGATGATCTATCACTTTTATGGAAGAAATAATATAAAACCTCTAAAGAGAGAAAAAAAAGTTGATTTTTTGAAATGTAACCCAAATACACTTTTAATAAAAGTATGGGGCGAAATAAATGATACACATGACCATCTCAATTTGTAATCTGGAGAAAAAAAAAAGAAATCACGAACTGGTAAATCCGATTCATCCCTCGGATGAACCGACCGATTTGCGGTTCATCCCTTAAATTTTTAAGATTTTCTTCCAAGTCCTTTAGTTAAACTCAATCTCTTAACTGGACCTAGGTAAACCTAACTAACTGGACTTGTTTAACCAACTAAACTGGACTCTAACTAGACTAGCTAGACTCTTCCTGGGCTGGACGAGACTACTTATTGGACTGAACTAAATAGATTAGGCTCATTACATTATTAGGCCTAAACCCATAATACTAATAAGAAATCTTGCCTTGAGTACACCAAATGCTCTTTCAATAGCGTTACAAAGCGATGTATGTTGAAGGTTAAATAACTCTTTACACATCTCTTGTGGTCTAGTAGAGTAATCCTTCAAATGATAACCTACGAGCGTCATAATGCACACATAGGCCTGAAGCCCATGTCAACAATATAATATTTCCTTATTAAAGATTAAAGAAAGATTATCAGATTATGTCTTAGCTTTATTGCAATTTTACCCCTTCAGTAAAAGTGAGAGAGAGAACCATTTGGAGTAACCAACTTATTTTCTCTTGCAAATGCCTTCTTAGTTATTCCTAAGTCAGATGCAGTCCTTTCCCAACTAGTCAAGACATATGTATACCTCAAGGCAAGTAAGCATGTAGGCAATAGTTTAGCGTCAAGTAACCCTTCCTACCACGATACCTTAGTGCATCATAATTAGACAAGCTGACACGATTATTTTTTCCATTAGTTGCACCTATGCAATCCTGACATACATAAGCAGAAGCTGACGTGCACAAGTTTTCTAAATACATGTGTAAACTATGAAAATAATAAAATTAATCTTACCTTAAAGTATGAGTAGAATCTGCTACTTCGAAGTATCTGAGGACAAACCCATTTGATTGTCGAAGAAAATTTTCTACTAGAGATATTATTGCTCTCAAGACCCAGTGAAAGTGGCGCACTATTAGACATTGTAAAATGATGAAATAAGAACAAAAGGGTGCATTTCTTTGCATTTTTCAATAAAATGTGAAGAAACGTTGTGACTTGTTCGTTTGCTGATACTAGTTGAGTAGGTTTAAGACCAACTTAAAATTGAGAGACAAGAGAGCAGGAGAGTAGTTGATCGGTGAAACTGAACATCCACTTTGTAGCATCTTGCAAAGCTTTTCAAATACATGCAGCCTCATGCGAATAACATCATAACTTTCTGCATGTGTACATACATTTTGGGCTAATTCGTCTCATACAATTTGCCTTATTCTACATATCTCCCTACTTGGCTTCTCCCACCTCTTTTTACGACTTTTCCTTTGAGGCATTATAGAATTAGCAACATGGTAATGCTTCAACTACAACTAACTGTCAGCTATTTGCCAGCATCCTAAACTTAATCATATGTTGAATCTTTTAGATATCGATCTAGAACTCCCTACCAAAACCAGAAATTTTCTCTTTATTTTGAAGTCCGAATGTCATATAATTTTTATGCTAAATGATGCAATATCACATGATTTGTACACGAAATTAACACGTGAACCTAAATGCCTATGGCCTCTATACCGAAGAAGTGCCAAAAGACCCATAATAGGATGAATGGATGAACTATATGTAGCAGTAGTGGCATAAAAGAGCCTGGCCAACTGCTTATGTCCGCAACCTACGCACTTAAGTTGTGGGATTTGCAGCATTTCATGGTCATCATCAACACCTCGTCACCTCCTCACTCTGAGGTTCTCTCTCCCCCCTCTAGCTATTCTCACTTGGGTTCTTGTTGATTCCTCTAACACTTGTGTTCTCACCTCCACGCACACTGCATATTCATTTGGAGGTGCTTCTGTCCAAGTACGACATACAGTTTGATTAGGTTTAAGTGGTTAAACATTTCTTGATTATTCTTTTGACTTCCATGATTACTTTTTTGGCAAAAAAAAAGAAAAGTTCATTTTACTTGTTCGCTATTTTTACAAGCTCAATAACTAAGACCATTTTCTTCATTTCTTCCTCTTCTGACTCACATTTAAATAACTCATTAACAAACTTAGATTTTAACCTAACATGAAGAACGAGTCCAAAAAAAAAAACCTTACAAACCAGTTAACATGAACACATAACCAAATTTACAAATAATTCAAGATCAAAACAAAACAAATCCTGGGTCACAAAGCAAACTTATACTCCGAGTACATGCTAAAGGCCTTGAAAATTAAAAAAGAAATGAGTTTGTGAAACGTACTTGAGATTGCAAGAGATGAAGTCAGCCATCACTTCTGGCCATTCTTGTGTTTGTAAGTAGAAACTTAGGACCTAAAAGTCATTAAAATATAGCGTTCATTATTAAAGGGTACGTAGGCATTATGAAAATATTACTTATGATAGTCTCCTTTATCTCCATTAGAGAGAAAGAAGCCCAAAATTTCCTCATTTTTTTTCTTTTTTCTCTCCTCAAAAAAAATTGCAAACTAGATAAAGGGGGAAAATAGTCACTTTTCTTGCTTTTTCTCTCTTGAAGAAAAATACTCACAAACAGGTTGAAATTGTTTAAGGTGATTAAAACTAAAGGTCTGTTCGGGTTTGGTTTTGAAAAGCAAATTTTAGATTAAATCGTAATCATCTTTCAAAATCAGCTATAAGTTTTTTTTTTGTTGCAAAATTAGCTTTAAGGTATGGATGATGTTTGGAAAGCATTACAAGCAGTTTCACTACCACAAAATGACCATGATTAGTGCTAGAATAAAATGTGCTAAAGGTATTTGTAAATAATAGGGATATTTTAGTATTTTATTTGGTTATAGCCTGATTATGGAAGAGTCGTTAATTTGTTATCCTCATTTTCTTGAATTATGAATCACTCAAGTTTTTAGCCTTTAAAACTGATTAAACATATATCTATCAAACTAATTTAAGCCATATTAAATAAGGTTTGACCATTACAAAATCAATCCCAAACAACATCTAATTTCTGGTTATGCATGTGACAAAAATAACCTTGTGAGAGAAGCGTGGATGTACGACAAAACCTTAGAAAGTTTTAAACTTCAAGGTTTGGTCATATCCGGTATAAGCTTTTATATGCTTCCATAAGAATAAATGGTACGTGCCAAGTTGATGGGGCAAAATTGGTACCTGTAGACCAACTTGGGAGGAAGTAGCAAGAAAAGACTTGATTGTTAATAATTTTGTTGGTGAGCATCTGCTTTACTAAGGTGAGTGGAAGAAAAAGACTCTTCTAGACGGCCCAGCTAGTACAGACATAGGATTGGATTCTGATGTTGATGGCATCCAAGTTTTTGTCTCAAACTAATGGTGTTTCCTGATAAGTTCCTAAGAATTAAGTGATTTCTTGCTACTACTCAACCCCTCCATAGAGTTCTTAGTTTTTTTACTTTGTGTTATCTGATTTGTGTAACATATCCTATTAATTGAAAGCATCCTTACGTTAGTTCGTTTGTGGTTGTAGGTAGACCTAAGTATCTAACGTATGTGTTTTTTTTTTTAACTATTTTTGCACCATCTACCAAAAATGTCTCTATATTTTCGGTTGTCCCCCTTATTTCTTTCTCACACGCTCTCAAAACAGAGACACTATTTTTAATTCACAAGGCGAAAGCCATATTATCTCCAATAAGCCCTCATGTTTCTACAAGTAGCTTTTTGTGTGGGTTTTTGTTGCACTAGTGATTCTAGCTACTCACAAAACTTATGAAGGGTTCATGAATCTAGTTCTAAACGATCACTTGGTGACAGTTTTGAGCATGGCAGTAACATGCAATTGATGTTTCAACGAAAGACGGCAGCTGGGTGGACCACATAAAGATTTGTAAGGAGGTTTGACTTGATTGTTTATGATCGCAAATCAAAGAGGAGTCTTGTAGACTTTTCTAGTAAGACAATGCGTACTAATAATGCTCTTGGATAGACTGAATGTAAGCTCTTAAATGTGCACCACTATTACCTTTTTGTTCGTTATATCTTTATTCGATCAGCTTGTGGTCTTTAGAGAGAAAGAAACACGAGAAAATGCATAGATGGAGTGTGTTTTTATCAAGGAATAACAAAAAATGGAAGTGATGGGGAAGGGGAAGGGGAAGGGGAAGGGGGGGGGACTTAAAAAGATTGCATGTTTTTATTAAAGTGTGGAGAAATAGGCAAAAAAGGTGTCAAAATAAAAGCACCCAATCTATGTTTTGGATCACATTGTTGTTCACAACACTAGATAAGAGACCATGAACACTTTCTTATATTAGCAAAACAAAATTACGGACGATCTTTAAAGTAAAACTCGTAAAAGGAGCCATAAGTAAAGCCTTTAAAACAACCCTAGGGATGAATTGAATTTTTAAAAATTAATGGAGAGTTTAATTATAAACATGTATCTCAACAACCTCAAATAGTAATAAACAAATAGATTGAGTTATGGATATTTGAAAAAGATATTTAGATGGTTCGGCTTGGACGATGCTCAAGCCTACATCCACGTCTTTAAGGAAGTCCGGCCCTTGCAAGAGCACTAGAATCCACTAGCAAACAATCTTCTTCCATGTCAAGATCAAAACCCTTAAATCTATAATATCCCCACACCAAGCACAAGCCTTAAATCTGCAAAGCTCACCCAAGACTTGACAACCCCAAGCCTAGATCACAATGTGTTTTACAATGATCAACCGTGTAAAGAGAAACTCTCTTGAAAGGAAATGAGTATAAATAAACCTCTAGTTTAATAGAAAGATGTAAAGATTGGCGACGTAAAGAATACTCACTCTCAATAATGGTTTGCTCACAAAGATGCTCTCTTAAAGATATGAAATCATGAAAATGAAGAGAGAAAACTGATAATGCTTGAGCTTTGATGTTACTCTAATGTATGGAGGCTTAGAAATATGTTCCCATAGTTATGATGAAGCCTCAAATTATTTTTATAGGTTGGATATGAAACAAACCAGTTATAGTAATTGACATGAAATTTTAGCAAAGCTACCCGTTATTTTCAAATCTGGGAGCTTACAGTCTATTGGGTTTTTAGTCGACTTTATTGGTTTCAAGAAATCCAGATCTCTTGATTTTGGCATAACTTTCTCTAGAAAAGCTAGATTGAGGCACCATTTATCGTGTTAGAAAGTTAATGAAAAGTTCTATCAAAATATGAAAAACAATTAGCTCCATAGCATTTTTTTTTCCTAAAAATCTGGGTTAGCTCAAAAAGTTCACCCGTTTCTAAGAAACACACTTGCTCGAAAGTTTATGAACTTACAAGCGAGGCACAAGGTGTCCTAATGTCATTTTAGGTCATCGCCATCAACACAAGCTTAAACCAAGACTAGTTACATACTAGTAAAGATCAATCACAGTCGAAAGTACCTTAACCTATGCATTCTTGGTTGCGCTTTTTTATTATGCTTTCTTAGCATCTCCACTATAGCTTTAAACCCATTTGATTTCAATCTATACATCCAATTTCTCATATGTGTCTTTTATGAGTGTGTATGCATTTACCTAAAAAGAATCCACTCAAAACAAATAATAGAATATAATCAATGTGTTGCTATCATAAAAAAATGAAGATGTAAGCCTAGGTTATTGTACCATAGGGCTAGTAATCCCCCTTTTTTACATCAAAAAATATTGATTCTATATAAGACAAGGTATATTCAATGATACTCAATTAAGCACAACAATCTCACTTAGATCCTGCAATCATCTTTATTAAACTGTAACTCCCCTAGCTAAATAAGATGTGCTCTTCTTCTAATTTTCACCAAACAACAAACAAGCATACAACTACTAGAATCAAGATTATTTCTCACCCTTAAGTCATCAACAAAAAGACAAAGGTATGCATGAGTGAAAAGATAATTATAAGCAAGATATGTACTGGCGTGAGGTGCATATAACTCGTTAATCGACATGGATAACATTAGGAACTCCTAAATGATTCAAAATGTAGTTTAATAATCTCGTGTATCTCATGCATTTTTTAAGAGTAACAAAATAGCGTGTCATTCAAACATGTAATCCCTCATATCAGGTTACCATATGCATGTACCATCCTCATGTATGCTCCCTCTCAATTAATGCCAACAATATCCAACAAACACAACCAAATTTATAATCGAGTCATGCTTCCTTTTTTGCATCTGCAAAAGCAAAGTCTGTATAGGATTGATAGTGTGAAGCATTAAGATATAAGCACTTATCCGATATGGAATTCTGACAAAGCCCATAATCGCCATCACCAATCTAAGTTTCTAATATAAGTGCAAGAGGACTATCCATTATCATTTACACTCGACATGTATCTAAGATTGTAAGATCGAGAAGTAAACAATCAAGTATATGAAAATTTGCTTCACATGAATGGTCAACAAGCAAGCTATTTACATCACGAGGAATAAATATGACAATTTAAACATACTTCATGACGTATAATTTAGCACATAGCACAATGTTGAATGGAGCATACAGTTTTACCCTCTGGGTGAACTACCAAGGATTCGACCTTTTGAGTGCACATTCTTAAAGTCTATTTTCTTTTATAAGCTTTGACGCTCACCTCGCTTGAAGTATCATCTCCAATCTTTCAATGCCTAGTCCCTCTTAACATTTAGCCTGTTGCCTCTAGTTTTCAAATTTTCCTTGGCGCTTTTTCTTTGTTGTTATTTGTCTTTGCTTTTGACAACCTACAATCACAATATAGGTCTAATTTTTGGTACTCACATTTTTTTGGGTCCATGAGTGTTAGTGCTAGTAGTATCAGAAAATCCTATAACCACCCAAATTGTCTTCATTCTTATAACATGAGAAATTTTACGAGGGTAATGATTAGTTGTATGCCCTGTCTTATTGCAACCAACCAAAAATGTGTAAAGGTGTGTAACAGGTCTTTGGTTGCCTTTAAGGAAAATTTCTTTAAGCTTGGTTTTTGCAAATTTATTTTAGGCAAGCTCAAAGGACTAATGCCTAATTCATATTTGTGTAGAGACATATTTTTGTTGCCAATCAAGATGTGCAGATCGTCTTTTCCTTCTACAAAAATGGCAAGACACCTCTTCAATCCATCACTCTCAACTTTCAAATTTTGCCTTTGCATAACTAAAAATTTTGTGAGGTTTTCCTTGTGCTCAAAATGTTCTCAACCAAATCAATCAAATTCCTATCCACATGCTTTAGGTAGAGATGACTAGATACGGATTTATTTTTAGCATGCAACTTATGATTTTCACTCTTTAAGTCATCTAACTATTTTGAAATTGGATGCTTTTATTTTGTCAAAGCATAATTTGTCTTGTCTATTTTCATGAATTTTGATATAATTCAAATATAACTCCCAATAATTGGGGAATACCCGGCAATCCTAGTCAAACTGGGAGATCAATGATTACCTTATTAGGGATTGTGACGTGATCCTCGAGGATCCTAACGCGATCCTAACACATCTGGCCCACGGCCCAGTCCTACTAGGAATCTTCTCCTACAACTATATAAAGGGGTCTATCCTTTCAGGTATAGGACTGCGTTCTGACTTAAGCATCGAAGAGTTCTCGGCCGGAAACCCCACCCGGCGGTCACTCATTTTCTGTCTTGCAGGTCATCGGTCCAGATTCGGGTTCCGCAATATACACAAAGCATGTTTTTAGCAGCAACAGATTGGCGCCATCCGTGAGACCTCAAGCCTAGCTGACGACCTCAAGAAAATTCAAACGCTCATTTTGCAAGCAACGGTGGCAACGCGTAGAAACCGCCGCCATCGCCGAAGGTCTCAAAACCCTAAACTACAGCGGCAACACTGCTGTCAACAGTATCAACGTGAGCAGCCCCACGCCCCTGCAACCATCACACTTCCGGAGTCATCACCAACGGGGTCGCGGGCACCATAAACCACCGACCACTGCCGCTAAGCTATCGGAGCAGTTACACATCGAAAATGACAGCCACAAAAAAATGAGAAGCAGAGATACGAAGATGAAGAACCACGGCAGCGCTGCCGGCCATGGGTAATACCCTAGCGCCGCCACCGTGGCATCTCCTCCAGCAAGGTGATGGCGGCGCTCATAACCAAACCACCTCCGTCAGCTGGAGCCCTGTCGCTTATTAGCCGTCATCAATGGTCACCGCGACGTCACCCCCAACAGCCGTCTGCGTCGACGTCGCGCCATGCACCACAATCAAACGGTGATGACGCCACACATAGACAACAACGGCGCCACACAATCACCGTTTGTAATAGATTGCGAGCACCATCGTGGCCCTTTGGTCCAGATCTGTGCTGACGTAATGCTTTCCACCACAATCGGCCATTGCCGCCTCACCATGGCGAAGCCCAACCAAGGGGCGGTGTCACGAGAGTACTGTCGCAACCAGTCAGTCACCGCCGACCACCTATTCATCCAAATCTGAGCCAATAGTGGTGCCGCCACGTAATCACTGTACCAGCTCCAATCCACGCCACCATCGGTCACCGTTCAGCTCTGGTACCGTGCCACCGCGGCTACAGGAAAGCTCCACCGCCGTCTGCCACGATCGGTGAAAGCAGCACCGCCAAACAACTGTCGTACCTTCATCAATCGGCTTTCCATCCAGTGATGCATCGGTCGGTGGATCTTTAGCAACCGGAGTGACCCATTGTCACTCTTCCTTCGCTTGGCGTTGGCGACGTGATCAAACCGGTGGTAGAGGCAATCATGCTTCTGTCAATGAAAGAAAAGGTGCAGAGAAGAGAAAGAAAAGGTCGATTCTTTTTCTTTTTGGCATTAACTCTCATAAATATGCATATTTACATTCAGACCCGCAAAGGTCTTATTTATTCCACATATGCCATACTTTTTAAAAAGTATTAGGCTCTTAGGCTATGAAAAATGCATATTTATGCTTAAGACCCAAAGGGTCTTATTTATTCGACTTGGGCCACACACTTTTAAAAGTATTAAGCTTTTAACAGTAAAAAAAGCCTATTTAGATTAAAGACCCACAGGGTCTCATTTAAATTTGCAAGTGTCACACATTCTTTAAAGGCTGACCACATTTCGTCGTCTGTGTGTCGTTAAAAATTAAGCGACTACGATTTTAGGCGCTAGCAAGTCTTCCTAAAGGCTGCTTCCTGTGCACTTTCAATGCCTAGACCTATTTAATTTTTGTCTAGCATTACGCAGTTACGTCCGTTAGCACAAGCACGCCACAAGTTGGGGCATCCGACTGCTATGACATATTAAGCTCACCTGCGACACGCAGGGCAGCACACCCCTGTCGGCTAACCAACAAAGACCTTAATGGGGCCACGGTGTCTAAACACTGCTCTTAAATTCTGTGTTAAAAACATAGTTGTATTTTTATATGCTTTATTACTGTAGAGGCTGTTTTTTCAGTCACGTACTTTTATTTCTTGCAAGGGTCTAAACCATGCCTGCGAACATCAATGGTGGCGTATAAATCACTTCATAAGCAAGGAACAAATTCATAGCAGCCTGCGACTTGAAGTCGCGTTTAGGGTTTTTTACTGCAACATCCTGTTGTCTCGGCATTATATATCGTCTCATGGTCATACAGTGACCTATATCTATGGCGTATTCACATCGCTGCTTGTTGAAAAGCTAGTTCAACAATGATGGAAGCACACATGTTGCCACCGTATTTAGTGAATCGCCAGCTATGCCTGACGGACTTTGTATCCTGTGCCGTTATATGCTCGTCCAATCTATCAAACAGATTATGGTCTTCTATATTGCTCCCACAGGTCTTCTTGTGATCAGGCCCTACATGTAGGCTGAAAAGCCGTCTTATCAGACAGGCTTTATATTTCATGAGATTATTCTTATACAGGCTTAATGCCTTCTGTCTTATCAGACAGGGAGGTTCGCCACAGCGACCATATTATGGGCTCCATGACCCGCGCCTTCTTATTTGGCACCGCAGCAACAAGGACGAGAAACCCCTGAGGGCACAAAAGATGAGAGTTCTAAGTTCCGTCAAATCCCCAAGGGAGCGTACAACAAGAACTCTAAAGTTCTGTCAAACCCCCAAAGGAGCGTACAACGAGGACTCTAAAGTTCCGTTAAAACCCCCGAGGGCGCGTACGACAAGAACTCCAAGTTCCGTTAAACGCCTGAGGGCGTGTAAGACTAGAACTCTTAAATTCCGTCGAAACCCTCGAGGGTTATTACATGAGCTCCGGCTCCATCTGCCCTCAAGGGCGTGTACGACGAGAATTCTTAAAATTCCGTCAAACCCTCGAGGGTAATTTCATGAGCTCCGGCTCTATCCGTCCCCGAGGGCGTGTATGGCGAGAATTCTTAAATTCCGTCAATCCCTCGAGGGTAATTGCATGAGCTCCGGCTCTATCTGCCCTCGAGGGCCCGTAAGACGAGAACTCTTAAGTTCCGTCAAACCCTCGAGGGTATTTGCGTGAGCTCCGCGCTTCATCAGTCCCTTGAGGGACGAACACCCCCGAGGGTGATAGGATAGAGCTCGAGTTCTATCCGAACAGTTTAACTACAGTTCTAATCCGTGAAACGACAAAGGACTATGGGACTTCATCCCCCCACCATTCTTTGTCAATTCAAAACCCAGTCAAGCGTGAGTGCGAGGCTTCTTTGCCAACTCATAGCTGATGATAAGAGTTTGTGACAAAGTAAAACGCAAGCATGATGTGGTCGGCTCGAGCTCAAGAACACACCCTTGCACAAAATGAACACCCTCCAAAGGAGAGGTGACCCCTCGAGGGGACATTCAAACACTTAGCACATGCAACAACTTGCATGCACAGCTTTGTGTCCTCTCGCGAGAGAGGCTACCATGGGGCACAGCCGCTAAAGGATCTCGAGATCCCATGATTTGTCTTTCTAAAGATGATTCCGAATAGCCTACTCAGGCGACATTCTAAAACTTAGCTCTCAAGAGCTAGGGTTCTAGCGCCCTACTTGGGCAAAGTTCTAAGGCTTAAGCTTCCGCTTAGGTTAGAGTACATGGAAGAGAGAAATATTGTTACCCCTACAAAGTGGATGAGAATCACTTACAAATCTGACGCATGTCTCGAGACACAGGTATAAAAGTCCTCAGCCAAACATTTTAGTTAAGGAAGTGAGGGGCTTATGATATAACTCAAATATAACTCCTAATAATTGGGGAATACCCGACAATCCTAGTCAAACTGGGAGATCAATTATTACCTTATTAGGGATTATGATGTGATCCTCGAGGATCCTAACGCGATCCTAACACTTTTGGCCCATGACCCAGTCCTACTAGGAGTCTTCTCCTACAACTATATAAATGGTTCTACCCCTCCAGGTATAGGACGAACTACACAATTCATGCCTTTTCAGAGTTACTATCATGTAGCTGCGCTCTGACTTAAGCATCGGAGAATTCTCTGCCGGAACCCCACTCTGCGGTCACTCGTTTTCTGTCTTGCAGGTCATCGGTCCAGGCTCGGGTTCTACAATATACACGGAGCATGTTTTTAGCAGCAACATATTTCTAATGTAAAAGTACATAAGCATCATAGATCTCATCACCGGATCAATTGCTCTCAATATCACTATATGATGTATTTACCTCGTTTTCTTTTAAGCCATGAAGTACAGATTTCCCTCTCTATCGTGGAAATCACCATCTTCATCTCCACATGAGTCATTATTACTTCATATAGCGGCTTCAGTTGATGTCTTTATGGAGTGCTTCTTTCTTGACTCTTTCTTTGTTTTACTCTAACAATAGAGATATACATACTTGCAAAGAAATTCCTTGAGTTTCTCAAAAGAAAGAAATATGTGAGCCAAGTCAATAACTTGAATGAAAAAGGCTATTTTAGCGCCTTTATTTGAAATATAGAAGTACACGAGTACTGGGATTTAGTGTAATTGAAAGGGGTAGCAGCCGTGTTAGCTCTATTTTTTTCGATATTTCTTCCTTGCCATCCATGTTATGCTTGGTTCTTAAGAAAGACTTTCATGGTCGAATGACGTATCGACCCTACCGTGCAGGAGAAGAGTTACGTTCAATACACATTCATGGGAGTAAGCTAAGCTTCCATATTACTAACAACAAATACAACTCTCTTTGGACCTTTTTGCCCAAAAGATTCGAGTTACATCTCATAGGTCATTAAGGACCAAATCAATTCATCCAACGGCGAAGGTATTGAGATCCTTTGATTCTTCAAATGTGGTTATCTTTGCATTCCATGCTCTAGGTACTACGTAGTTACCTTTTTCACAAAATCACTGTTAGAGAAATCTTTTCCTAATTGATTCTAAATGTTAACAATTTTAGTAAAACGAGTATTAGTATATGAAATAGATTCATCGAAATGTGCCATAAATTCTTCTTTGAATCTCTTAGAAGAGAAGTCTATTTGTGAGTAACTTCAAAAGTATCTCAAATACTCTTAGCAGAGTCACACATAAAGACTCGATTATTTCATATAAGTTTAGAACACAAACCAGAAATTTGTAGCTCTAGTATGTATTCGTGCAAAACATATATTTATCATAATTTGGATTTTTCACCTAGGTGGGCACATAAGGGCCATCCTCAATGATCTCATATACGTTAGAATCTAAAGATTCTAAAATTACTCTTATTTTAGTTTTTTGTATACTATAAGAATACCCATAAAATAATGGAGTCTAGTAATAAAATTTCCCTTCCAACTATTGATCCCATGATATTTTAACTCTCTATATGTCAACCAAAATATCTTGGGACGAGGCTCTGATACCACTTTAAAAAAAATGGACAACCTTAGAGGTCCCACGAGGGATTGGGGGTGGTGAGGAAGAAAGAGATAGGGTTTTAGAAATTTAATGGAGAACTCAAGCTAATCACAAACATGTATCTCAATAAACCAATGAAAAGCTCAACTAATATGCTAACTAAACAATCTCAAACAATTATATAACAATAAGTAAAGAGAATGAGTTAGAGATACTTGACAAGAAAGTTAAATGATTCGGTCTAAACTACCCTCAAGCTTGCTTCCACTTCTTTAAGAAAATCCTTTGCAAGAGCATTAGAATCCACAAGCACAATTTTTTTTCAAGTCAAGATCAAAACCCTTACAAACACTTGATAATATCCCCACACCAAACACAAACATTAAATTCACAAAACTCACCCAAGACTTGGCAATACCATGTAATATCCCGGAATTTTCTGGAACGTTAACACTCGATCGATCAGTACACTAAGATAATACTAGCTGAAACTCATCCAAATAATACCATCAATCTGTCAGAGCAACTAACCATCAATGAAATCATACTCTTATATGATTTCATAAGTAAAATACCAAATTGATATCCTACACAATTTAAATAATACTATTCACCCACGCAAGGGTTCTAATAAAAAAAAACACGGTAACTTAAATTCACTCGCTCGCTGGCCTCAAGTCCAATTTCAAGAATTCTAACGCTGGTTACTACCTGCAGAAAGGAAGTCAAAGGAGAGTGAGCTTTCGAGAGCCCAGTAAGGTCGATCAAAGACGTAAAATTACAAAACGATTCGGACGGTTTTTCATATAGAGTCAAACAAAACTTTTTACGAGTATTTTCAAGAGTTTCGACAAATATGAACAAAACGAACGATTTTACATTCAAGTCCAATAGCATCTCTTTGAGGGATTTGTTTTCAATGAAGCCACTACAATACGATATAAACATAGGGATGAGTATTCAACTCAATCCCTTAAATAATAGTCATTTGAAACACTTCGGGTGTAATAAAGCAGGAATGAATAATATTCAAAACATTTCAAGTGCAATAAAACATAAACAGGAATCGTTGAACATGAGCAGTACAGAAGCAAAGCCACCTCGGCAGTGCTCGATCGCTTTACATATGCATATGTAACACTGACTAGTCCATCTAGGTACTAGTTAAACCCATCCAACAGACCATCCTTATAACGCCAACAATACAGACCATCCTTATGGCTCCCAAGTTACTAACTCATGTCAACATTGAGAAGGATTAAACTACAATTGAAAATGCTTTTCGATTATCGAATTCAATAAACAGATGAGCATGAAAAGAGATAAGTATAATTCAAAATATGTATTTTATGATGGTCAGATCAATAAACATATGAGAATGAAACATGAATTCCAAACGATCGCTATTAGGCTCAAATTAGGGTTTCATGGACAGTTTCAAAAACATCTTTTATACCAAACATAAAATCGAATCAATGTAGTTTGTAAGACTATTCTATAAGCATTTGAAAAACAGAGTAACGAAATAGGGTTCGGATAGAAAATCCTTACCTCGGTCCAAGCTATGCGATGCTACCAACCTCGATCAATATTTTCTGAATAAACCTAGATTGGCAATTTATTTGTTAGAACATAATTTATGTCAAATACGCTATAAACCCTAATATCAACTATCCACTGCGTACCCACTCTCTCCGAAATCGCGCACTCAAAATGGTTTCTCGCACACGGCCAACTTAACCGAAAATCCTATACACTCCTTAATGCGTAACATCATTTTAAATTTCTTAATAAATTAAAATAAAACACTTTTATAGCTTAAAACATTATTAAAAGTCAAAATATGCATTTTCTGAATTTTTGAATATTTTTAAATTAAACTAATTTCTTTAAATGCAATAAAAACACATAAATTCCCAAAATTGCTTCTAGCTGAAAATAAAATCCCATAATTTTTGTAATAACTTTAAAATATGTATAACAATCACTGAAATTGAAATTAGAAATTAAAAGACATTAAAACTATTTTTAACTTATTAGTTTTTCTAAAATCAATGTGATACGAAAACCATAGAAAATAAACTCCAAAAATCATCAAATTCAAACTGAGTCTTATTTATACCATAAAAACATTACTGTAAATTTTCCAAAAACATTTTCAGGGTTTAAAGGCTCCAAAAGACTTTTCCAAATCTGAAATTACAGAAAATACTAAAAATTCATACAATCTCAGAAAATTATAAAACTTTTCCAGAAATTCTAATTTAGCTTGTAGTATTATACTTTAAAATTTTATGCATTCACGATCACTGTACGCTATCCTTTGCACGCGTTTCGCTCAACGCTAAACCGTTACCCATTGTTTCACAATTGCACTCAAAACAACACTACTCTTCAAGCTGCTCCTGCATATTCACACGTCACAATTGCAACTCACACTCTGATATTCATGCACTCAAATATGATTGCATCACCTCCCCTCCATTGTCTTCTCCTTCTCCTTTATTTCTCCAACACCCACATGCCCACTCAACATCGCTCACATACAGAATATATATACACATACACTGCACACATACATGTGAACACACACTCTCCTGTAAAACCTCACTCACTCGGTTTTCCTCGTCTCATTGCATACAACAGACATGCATACATTAGACACATCCTTCACCCATTTACTCATCATTCAAACAACCCGAAACCCACTATACATATGAACCTATGAGCACACACACAACTCACATATTTCTCAACCCACTGCCTTGAGACATAGCTGCTCCAATCTTCCCCCCTTTCACGTGCATAGCTTTTTTTTTCCCAAACATATACCTCATGCACTCACAATTCCACTCCACTTACACACCCACCTTTCTTACTTTACTTCTTTAACCCACACACATATATAAATACACTACACACTCAGTACACACAACCCACACACCCAGTACACATGCACACAAACAACACCTCATAAAGTCGCAACTGAGCTGGGTGCACCCCCACGGCCAAACTGGGTATACACACACCCGCACACATACGTTCACAAGCCCTCCATTTTCAACCCTTTACACCCACTGATAACCCACAAACACACAGCCATGGTGGCCATTGATCTACGGCCTCACAGCAGCACCACAAACTCACGGCCACCAAGCCCAGTGCCGTGCGATAGTGGGTCTACTCCATCCCTTCTTCTTCGCCTGTTCGTTTCTCTCTCACCGACGCACACCTGCACATACATACACACACTACCTCACGCCCTAAACTCACACTCACCTACCTGCCACACTACCACTGCAACATCCAAAATTCAGCTATCGGTGAGTGCATCGCACCAAGACCAGCATTTGACATCACCACACAACACCTACCACTAGATTTGCATCATCTTCGGCATAGTTCCATAACCATCCCCATCGTTCGCACAATACCCATTTACAATAGACACAGCTGACTCATTTAAAATACCCAACAACCATAATTCCTTTTCCAAACCATTACATAACATAGGAGAAGATTTAGAAACTCGCCGAAAAAGCCAACTCCTTTGGAGGCCTATCCATCTCACGGCTACAACACTACCGAAACCCACAAACCCGTATACATACAAATCCTTAAACCCACTATATGTATATGTATATACACTGAAAAAGAAACGCAAGTTAACGACATCTTACTGGAAAGCTTCGCCGTGAAAAAATCCCTCGACTCCTTTCTCTGAAGCCATCTCTCTGCCCCCTCTCTCTCTCTCTCTAGGTGAGTCTGTCAAGTTGCAAGGAGCCCTTGACGGTTGACCAAACCATGTTACATATAAATATAGGTTACAAGAAAACCCTAGTCAGAGAAATGAAAACTCTACCCTATCATTTGTCGCTAAAACTTTTAACTCACACTTGTTATTGCGAAAATGATCTCATCATAAATTATCTACGATACATAATGTGTTAAGAAAATTATAAATGGGTGGTTACACTATCTCGTTGGAGAAATCATCGTTAATAAAAATGCCGACACTAAAAGATGTTTAAATTTGTCGCTAAAGGTTACCTACAAAAATATCGTCTTTGCAATTCAACATATGTGCTGCATATGAAAATCGTCGCTTAAAAAATAAATTAAACCACTAGGCATTATTATAACTCGGGGTGTTATATACCAAGTCTTGATTATAATTCTTTTACAATGATTAGTTGTGTACAGAGAAATCTCATGAAAGGATATGATTACAAAGAAAAGCTCTAGCACAATATAAATATGAGAGAACTGATGACTTGACTTTGACCACCACCACATCAAAACCACCACCACCATCATCAAACTAACAACACCACTGCATTTAATTCCCCCTCCCCTTGGAACCACCATGACTCAATCGGCTGTCGGATCCATGGTTGTTGTTGAATGCAGGTGTATGGCGGTGATGGGTTTAGGAGCTGATGAGAAGGTTGGTGGTGGACATAAGTTGACAGTGATTGGTGTTATGTGATGCGGTAGAGAGATGCGGTTATTGCGATGTGGTTGTTGATGGTGGTTGATAAATGTGATTGTTTACAGTAGTGTAGTTACAAGGGTGCTGTTGGTGGACGAGAGCGTTGACAGCTGTCCGATTGATTGTCGAATGCAGTGGGGTGGTGATGGTGGGGCAAATTTGTGGGTGGCAATGGCAATGTGCTGGCGGTGGTGAGGCAGCTCTGTGGGTGGCAATGATGGGATTGTGGCGGTGGTGTGACAAGTCTATGGGTGGCAATGGCGGTAGGTGGTGATGGTATGGAAGATCGTTGGTGGCATAGCGGTGGGGGTGGCGAGGTGGTTATCTACTAGTGGTGGTGATTGGGGCTTAGAGGGTAATTGGTGGTAGTGGTGGCAATGCTGAAATGATGAATAAATTTTGTAAAAATGTGAATAGCAACTCCAAGATGGAGTTTTTGAAAACTTACTCAAATTGCCAACTAGCTTAAAAAGCTTTTTTTTTTGGGGGGGGGGGGGGGGTGTGGGGGTGGGGGAGGACCAAAAGGTTAATATTTTCGTCGATTTACAAAGCTGAAGAAAACACTGGAAACAAAAACTCAGTCAAACGTTATCTAACTCTCAAGCTATTCTCAGAAGAGGAAACACTATCATTTTAGATATTAATAGCTTAGTAGAAATGAACTTAAAGTAAACAAAACACACTACTAAGGTAGCGTTTGGTAACACTTCCAGTTTTAGTTTTCTGTTTAAAAAAAAAAACAAAACCAGTTTATTATTTTTTTTTTACAAAAACAAATGAGTGTTTAGTTACCCAGTTTTTATTTTGAGTTTTTATTTAGTGGTGGTTTGCGGTGGTGGTGGCTGGTCTCCGGCGGTGGCTGCCAGTCGCTGGTGGTGGTAGGTGGCTGCCGGTAGTCGTCGACTGTGGCTGCTTACCGCCGACAGCCTGCCGACGATGGCTGGTGGTTGCCAGTCGCAGGTGGGCGGAGGCTGCCGGTTGCCAGCGGTGGGCGATGGCTGCCTGCAGTGGGGGGTAATGGTGGTCTCAAAATAAAAACCAAAACTGAAAACCAAAAACTCTTTTTTGAAGTTTTCAAAAACAGCCATATTTTAAAAAGTGATTTTTAAAACTGAAGGAAAAAAAAAACGAAAACAAAAACTGTCTGCCAAATGCGTTTATTTTCTCCGGTTTAAAAAACTGAAAAAAAAAGAAAAATAATGGTTATCAAAGAGCCTAAGTTACTGGGCTTCTAGTAAAGTCCTTTTATTTTAGTCTTCGTAGGGTGTTCCATTGCTTGTAAGTAGATCTTTCCTGCGAGCTATACATCAACTTCTATGTGGTCTCTCATTGGCAGACTCCTGACGGGCAAGAGATTCAACGAGTATGATGGAGTCTGGAGAGGGTTAGGAGTGCTTATGTTGACCTTAACACAGTAGATGTTGCTTACAATCTTGTTCATATTCACTAAAATGGTAGATGGTGGTCCTTGGTCTTTTGGATTCACCTTCTCCTCCTTAAACCTCCGCAGCAGGGGACGACACCAGAATCCGTTCAATTTGATTCCACTGATTTTGATCCGGATGTCACATGTGACAGCATCTCGATCGAAACTGGCACGGAAAATTGGTGCTAGGGCAGGTTCATTTTTGAAAGTTTGCACGATTTATGCGAAGGCAGGTACTCAACCCCCCTCAAGGTTCTTGTTTTGCCTTCATTTTGTTTCTTTTCAGTTTGAATCTAGAAGTGGCAATGGGCTTGAACAAGTTCTTGATAGAGTTGCCCTTGTGAGCACTCCGAGATACCTTGACTATTGGCTATGGAGTTTTCTGATGTATGGCCTCTATTTACCCCACCAAGATTAAAAAAAATATATATTAGCCAGAGAAGTTGCTTGCGATTGCCGCGAGATGAGGGATATAATTGAACCTTTGACTGAGAACTAAATAATGTACATTTGAGATACACTGGTGTATCAACTACATGTGGCTCTCTAGTAGAAAAGAAAGCATCGCCACTCCAGCGGCCCAGACGTCTTCGTCAAGTACATGCTCTTCCGGGGAATGGCTAATGCCTCCACGACAGCGAACGAATAGCATGCCAACCTTTGTTAGATGCGACATTGCCATCGCATCATGTCCAGCTCCACTCATAAGTACAGGCACATCATCTACATCCTCACCTGCCATTCTCTTTACCGCGGAGTAAGCTGCAGATTTCAGCTGCAAACTCAATCCAGTATCACATTTCACTGCATTGGCATCATGCTGCAATGGGAAGAAAATGAAGTCAGAAGTTACATTACAGCATAGGTGAAGATAATGGCAATGTCGTTGTCACAGCACTATAGGATGCTTTTCATGCAGGTATAGCTGTGAACAATTGCACCACACGCACTATGCGATGGAGATATCTCACACCTTTCGTTCGATGATGCACGAAACAGAACGTCTGTCACAAATTTGATACATAAGTTTTGACAATTCATAGATGATAGCCTCCCGTCCAATGTCATCCATGGCACGTATATCCACAGTGAAGGCTACCTGCAACGTCGGAGGTGCAAATGAGAGAGAGTATTTGCATGTATAAACCTCTCAAATGACATGTCATCATATTTGGCAGTCCAAAATGATTTGGTGCTTGCCTGGCCTGGAATGACATTACTAGCGCTTGGCCACGTTGATATCTCTCCAACAGTACAGACAAGGGATCTGGCAAGAGATTCAACCTTAAACGCATTGCACTGACTGTCAAAAGATAGGAAATCCGTGGGATGTTTACAAAGGCTCTCCAGCTGTACAATTAACTCAGCAGCAGCAGGCATAGGATCTTGACGCATAGACATGGGGACTGTTCCAGCATGTCCTTGTGAACCTCTCACGGTTACCTGCAAAGTGAGGAAACGCAAGGATAGGCAGTATAAAGCTACTAATGAAAACCTGAATTTTGACAGTATATATACATATTGTTAAGAAGCTTTTGCTAGCTACTAATGAAAACCTGAATTTTGACAATATATGTACATATTATTAAGAAGCTTTCGTTTTTGACACACGTTTGTTAGAGTCACAGTAAATTCGTGCACCACCTTACTCTCGAGATTTCAATCAAATAAAACTGCATCATTCAGGAACGACTCTACACCACAAAAGATTACTTTAGAGAATAAGATCTGCATGGCAGGTCTAAGGCAGAGAAGGTTCAAAGCGTGTGAAGATATATTAAAGCAGAGGCTAGAACAACTAGCAGGCTAGATTGTGCTCCTCATAATGCTGAGAGTTTTTCTTTCAATAGATTTACACGTATTGATATGTGTCCGCGAGAAAGAGCCTGTAATAAGCAGCTGAAAGAGTCTTATTATCACATACTTAATGGGACATAGAAAAGGCATTATTGAGATTAGAAAGAAGAAATAACTATTGCGTTCGAAGTAAAATAAAATAAGTAAGCCGCTGTTAGGAGTTCCTTTCGACTTAATTATGTTGAAATAACCCAGTCTCAAGTTTCCAAAAGGAACCTCCGATCTCTACTACGAGTATTCATGTTCAAGCTTTTGTCCTCATCTGCTGTCCAAGCAGAGGACTATCCAATTTAGTTTTCACAGGTCTTAAAATATAAATCGATTCCACTGGAACCTTTCTTCCAACCATTCCACTCTATCTCAGACGCTTCTGTTAAAGGAGGCCGGTGCAGAATGTTCAGAACAGTAACCAATACTTATTGAACAACATAATGTTCAATAGGTCACTAATATAGTGATATCAACTTCAACCTCACGGTTACTGCATACTCGGGACATGTATAGGGTCAACGAATAAATGTAAATGCAAGGTCATGTAAGAGTCAACCAGCTATAACCTTACCAAGGCGAAGTAAAAGAGACACGATAAGTAGAATCAAGATACAAGAAAGCATCAAAAGACAGAGACAGTACCCTTGATGCTTTATTGGACAGAAGAAAAGCATGTAAAGACATTGGGTAATAAAACAAAAACCCCTTGTGAGCTTGGAACCCAGGTGGAGATGAAATTTAGCGACTTTAGCCACCAAGTTCCTACTTAAGTGACAAGGCCAACGGCCTGATCCAATCATCTTATGCATTTAGTATTTATAAGCAAAATAAAACACAAACCCTTGTGAGCTTGGAACCCAGGTGGACATGAAATTTAGCGACTTTACCCACAAAGTTCCTTGTTAAGTGACATGTCCAACGGCCTGATCCAATCATCTTATGCATTTAGTAAGTAGAAGCGAAATAATGTCAGTGGGTGATTCATATCCCAATGATAAATGGGTTCGGGATATCTTGCTCCCCCCTGGTAAATAAATCTGGGAGAAAACTGTATAAATAAAACTTTCCAAATTGTACCAAAGAGAAAAGAATATTTTAATCTACCCCAACTATTCGACATATGTTTCAGACAAACAATCAAGTGATGTACAGAATAATGAGTGCATTATAGAAATGTTAAACAAATTAATGGCCACAGCTGAGAAATGAACCAAACTAGAGGTACGATACTCCATATGCTCGAACTTGACTGATAATGGCTGAACAAACCCAATAATGCGAAGGGGGATAAAATCATCTCCGTATTTGAGACATGCTAAATACCTTTAACCGTGTCTGTCCAGCAATGCCTTCCACCACACCAAGAGGAAGACCGACCGACTCTAGTACTGGCCCCTGTTCAATGTGAACCTGGAGTGTGAAACCAAAAGAAGAACAGGATAAGATTGAAGAATACAAGAACTTTACTTGCTGAAATTCTTTGTTTGTTGCTGCATACCTCGACGTAGCCCCAAACAGATTGTGGATCATACTTGAGAAGCGAGAAGTGTTCCTCAGAAATTTCTATAGAGCTCTGCCTTAAAACGTCTTGCACTGTCACACCACTGAATAATGATTGTGTAAATGCTCCAGAATTAAGAGTTTCCCAAATGAATAAGTTGTGAATTATTCTTGAAACCTCTTGTCACGTATGTGTAATGCTGAAACTGGCAATATCCCAGCAATAGCTGCACTTCCTAAGAAGGTAGACTGAAATCTAACTCCTTCCTCGTCACTGAATGCAATCACCTATAACGTTCAGTAGTTGGTTTTTAACATTTCGTCAATATAACAAGCAAAGGAAAACTATTAGCTTTTCAAAACTTAATCTTTTAGTGTATTGGAGAAGTATCTGGCATGGAAGATTAATTCCAGCCACTGGAAATTTCAAAATTGCAACAGAGCAAAACATGGTAAAGTGAATTGATTTTCGGAAGGATAAAAAAATTTCGATTACTAGCAACTTTTTGTCAACCAATATATGAGTAAAAGGAGATATAAGTTGCCCTGGCATTATGTTGCTTAACTACCAATACCCCTCACGCCATCATGCTTCTTTCCCTTAAACTGTATTTTTCAACTTGCCCTCCTTCCGTCCGTCCCTCCCTCTCCCTCTCGTACCTGGATATATACTGAATATCTGACTGTTAAAGAGTAACTGACCTCAACGGGTCGCCTTAGTTTTCCTAACCTCCCAGTGATCTTCAAAACCTTCAATGCAGATAATGCAGAAACTATACCAAGTGAACCATCAAACTTTCCAGCATCAATGACAGTATCCTGTTCAATACACAAACCAATCAACTACCAGTTGTATGCATACACGAAGGTCACTAGGTTGTACAGAAAGCTATAGCTTATAGAAACAAAGAAACCGAATGCTTTACCAGATGAGAACCGATTAATAGAGCCTTGCCACTAGAATTCATCCCTTCAGTTCGACCATGCACATTTCCCATCTGATCCACCCACCTGGAAATAAAAAACAATCCCACTTGAGATTCTGAAACCCTATGTACAAGTAAAGAGAAGTAGACAGCTCACGTTGTCAAACCAGCATCCTCCATCCATAGACGAATAAGATTTCCCGCCCTGACAGAAGATGGGCTCAAGAAAGTCCTTTCAAGATAGCCATGGGCATCACTTACCTGCCACGTATTACAAAGTGGATGAGAGGAGTCTTATTTGCATGGTATATGAAAGAAGATTGCACCTTAAATTTATGAAATAGAGGATAACTCCACAGGAACAGATGACCAGTCTTTGATACACGTTATTTAATCAAACGGAGATGATTGAGGTATCTGGCATTAACTAGTTTCAGCTGGCCTATAGAAAAATGTAATCTGGAGCACGAACCAGAATATAACAAGGAAATAAATGGGGTAGTCATAATACTGATTTCCTTGCTAAAATAAATTCATGGGCACAAGGGGTAAAACAATTTGCCACTTTAAATCAAGAAACAGAAGTTTCAATTGATCAATAACACCAAGTATTTATCATGTTTGACAAGACCAAGCAGTCAAAAGGAGAAGCCAGAAACAAATCCTTGTTAACTTTGTACTTTAGCACCAGATGCTTTATATGTCAAAAAGTTGAACAAGAACCTACAATATAATATACCTCTCCAAGCTCGTCAAGTCTTGCAACTGCCTCGACTCCCAATATTTCAGGAAACAGTTCATGGTTTACACCTTCAATACCTGAACAATTCACAAATCATCCCCATGTTATATCTCAAATTTTTTTATTTATACAGCATAAATTTCCATAACAGCCAATACAAAGATAATCTTCGACAGCGATAATGCATCGCACTAAAATAACTAACTAAGGGGAGGCTATATTCAAACCATTTTAGGTTACTTTTGCATAGCTTTTGTCGCTTAAGGGTGCAGCTGCACTAAGAATTGCTAGTGTCGTGTTCCTAGGACCAAATGCATATTACAAGAAGAAGATACTAAAAATCTGAAATGTACAGGAACATCCAAATAACGAAAGTGAAAGGAAAATGGCTGAAAATATCAGATTAAGTACAACGGTGCTGAAAGTATAAATCAATTCTACTGCCAATGACATGAATAAGCTGACCACTAAACTTTAAAACATTGTATCAAATGGACGAATATTATTTTCAACCACAAGGGAATAGCGAACCGCACTCCATTATTGTCACTTAAGATCTTTACCGACTTTTAGTGACAATCCTTTTATCTACAAAATGGATGCAATATTAGGGTAGCTATACATAAACTAAACGCTATGATTGGACATGAATAAGCCGACTAATATGAACCTTAAAAAGATAAAATATCATATGAAACAGTATCTACTGATAAGAAAATTGCCAACCACACTCCCTTTCGTCCATAAAATTCTTTAGCGACCCTTTCAAATGCCCCTAGACAAAAGAACAACTGCAACTCTGAAAAGTATCAAAAGTAGAGTGCGGTTATAAATCACGAATCCCAAATGGTCGTAAAAAGGGTAGCTGAATTATCATTCAGAATAGTTTCATTGCAATCCAGCAGCATTAACAAGCGTGATTAGCATCGCATCCCTTGCAGTAGAATTGAAATGGACGTAAAAAGGGTAGCTAAAACATCATTTAGAATGATTTATTGACAACCCAATTGTCAGATAGAACCAAAAAATCAAAACAGGAAATGAAAAATAATTACCATGATAGATGTGTGCAGAAGCAACGGCGGAGAGAAGGGAAAGAACCAGAAAGAAGGACAAGGGGCAAATGGCGACTGCATGGGCTTTCAATGGTATTTGATTATTAGCAGAGGAGGAGCAAAGGGACGCCATGGCTGCTGCGAGCTCGGCGGCGAAGCGAGCAGCAAGACCACGCAAGTGCTAAACTTCTTTGTTCGTTCTTCAAAGTCTTGCACGGGTTCCTTTGCTTTTTGTAGTTTCTTGCACTCACACAGTTCTGGGTGTTGAGGCCACCTAGCGCTTCAGGCGGGCCCCTATAAAGAGCCGGACCCACAAGATGCTTAGTGGGCCATGCATTCGTGTATATATTTTTAAATTGGATCCCCTAAAGATTCACGCATTTCGGACAATAAATTTTGACTGCAATTCGTTAAGATTTAACGACAGATGTTTGGTAAATGGTCTCGGTGACAATTAGCCAAGACAATATCTCCTTTAAACCCTTACAAAACCCAAGCAAATAAAATTTAGAAAACCCATTGAAATTATGTTAAGAGAAAAATCGCATAAAAATCGGTTGAAACTACACTATTAAAAGGTGGATAAGACGAAATGTCAGAATTTATTTCTTAATGCAAACCACCCAAAAATAATTGTCGCTCAAGTTCTTAGGCAATAACTCTTTCACTCGTCACAAATAAGACTTTTGAACAACTCATAGGAAAAAAGAAAAGAAAAGTTGTATAAATTCTATAGATGTTAGTGTCACCGGACAAAAATGTTTTCTTTTGAGGTACATATAAATAATAAAATGTTAAATATAGCAACAGTCTCTCGTCGTGAGACTCCAAAGTTGAGATTTAACTGTCCGGTTCGAATCCGAATTAGTCGGCTCCGAATGTGGTGTTCGGTTCTAGAAAGATGTTATACTTTTATATAGTGATAATTGATGACCATTAAATTATTTTCATGACTTTTATTTAGTGATGCTAAAGAAGTGTCGTTAGGAATTGTCACCGAATGTGCTCACGAAGCAGTAATTTTTTTTAACGAGCACTAAATATCTCTATATAAAGTTATAATTATTTTCTTACATACAATTCGGATAACAGCTAAAATTTATCGATTCTTGAAAACAACACAGAATTAGAGAAGTTGCCATATTGGCATGCACGTTAATGCTGGACACACATGCAGAGGATGGTGACCGAAGTGCGCTTGGTTCACAATTCACCTCCAAAGATACGCCTGCATCTTGCATGTGGTGGCCATCTCTTATGCATATCTTAGTCACCCCACCTTGCTTAATTTAATCTTTGCCTATTATTTTATCTTAACAAGACACAGATCTGCACTTATTCTGCTTAATTAATACCAGGAACTGTTATCCAAGTTAATTGTGTACGACTCTTATGCGGCCAGAAAGTTATGCAGCTATTACAACTGGCAGTCTTGTCCAATTATATTAAACAATTTGACCAAAGGTGAAAGAAAAGAGCTTTCATATAACCAAGGTAAACAGTATAAATACCGTTGATTAAATCTAATAAGGTGTAATCGCATCTACTCAAATCCTAGACGATGTATCGGATACCATACAATACTATAAGTACGCCAAGTTCATAATATTCTTCAAATATACGGTAACATCTCCCATCAATCAAGCCGTAAACCAACATGAACTTGAGTTTGGAAAGATTGTGGATCATACTTGAGAAGCGAAAAGTGTTCCTCAGAAGTTTTTACAGAGTTCTGCCTTGAAACGTCTTGCAGTGTCACACCACTGAATAATGATTGTGTAAATGCCCCAGAGCTAAGAGCTTCCCAAATGAATAGGTTGTGAATTATTCTTGAAACCTCTTGTCATGTATGTGCAATGCTGAAACTGGCAGCAATAGCTGCACTTCCTAAGAAGGTAGACTGAAATCTAACTCCTTCCTCATCACTGAATGCAATCACCTATAAAGTTCAGCAGTTGGTTTTTAACATTTCGTCAATATAACAAGCAAAGGAAAACTATTCCTTTTTCAAAACTTAATCTCTTAGTGTGTTGGAGAAGTATCTGGCATGGAAGATTAATTGCAGCCACTGGTTTCCAAATTGCAACAGAGCAAAGGGAAAATTAGAATAAGAGGGGATTTAGAGTTAAATATTTGTAGATGAGGGGTTTGTATTGGAAAATTGTGAAAAAGTGTGGTATATTTTGAAAATCTCTGAAAAAGGAGTTAGTTGGAAAAAAAAATGGGTTTTTTGAAACCATATCTTTTCCCATTCCCAAAATACCCCTCCCCCTGTTTGTCCCACATCAGACATTTTGATTGATATTCTCAGCATTTACTTTCTTCTCTTTCTAGCCAGACTCTCTGGCTCCTTCTCTGTGCATTTCCATCTGCCGACGATTCCTCAACGCCGTCCACTTTCTGGCGACGACACGGCGACGGTGCATCCACCTTCCGGCGACGCGATCTGCATCCCTCTCTCCAAACCAAGTGTATGAGGAGAGGGACGGCTGCGGGAAGTCCCAAGATTCTTATGGGGGTAGCTCGCTACCTTTTCACAACGAAACAATGAAAACGTTAGGCTTCAATGATCCACTGGGGCTGCGGGAAGTCCCAAGATTCTTATGGGGGTAGCTCGCTACCTTTTCACAATGAAGTCCCAAGTGTATGAGGAGAGGGACGCGATCTGCATCCCTCTCTCCAAACCAAGTGTATGAGGAGAGGGACGGCTGCGGGAAGTCCCAAGATTCTTATGGGGGTAGCTCGCTACCTTTTCACAACGAAACAATGAAAACGTTAGGCTTCAATGATCCACTGGGTTATGTACAAAACTCTGGAAAATGCATTATTGAAATTCTTTCGGGCATTGTCTCCCTAGAACCCGATCTGCTGTTGCTTTTCTGTTCCACATTTGAAGAGAACTGCCTTGATATTTTTCAGTGACCAGAGGACAGAGAAAGTCCTGGCAGTGTACAGCATATCATCAGATTCTTGTTATTGGTGGACCAATATGCAGTGCAGAAAGGTGAAACATGGCCTTTGGAACATGTAATGGGACCAATACTGGCAAAATCTTTTCAGTTGATTAAGACACTGGTAAACTACTGTTATGCATCTTCTTTTTAATATCTTAATTAGGGTTTGTTATGTATTTGTCAATACTGAGTATCCAGGATTCTGAGTTGATTATGAATCAAAATTGTGAGGCATCATTTACTAACTTAGATTAGATATCTACCAATACTGACTCTACGGGATTCTGAGTTGCAAACTTCAAATGTCAGCTGTGGATAAGAATGTCTTGGACGTAGCTTATTTATAAAAGATAGTCTTCTCTGTAATGAATGGGTATGATATTCACTACCACTAGTCAAGTATCATGCAATGGATTTGCAAGACTAGCGTCTTTTGCTTTCTTGTTGAAGTACCTTCTTATGTTCCCTTCTTTTTATTATGATATCTAGGTAAGTGTTGAAAACTCGTGAACCATTCCCATGTGGTGCTCCCACCTATTCTGAACTGTTGGTTATATTAGATAGCCTTCTTTGTCCCCTGTGTTATGGCTCTTGCTGGCCTAATAAGAACTGGAGTTCAGACTAAGTTCCAGACCTAATATATCTAATTAATCTTTCTAAGTTCCCTTTGTTTGATTCTTGCATCTGACTTTCTTGATCTTCTTATCAGGACTCCCCTGATACGGTGAGACTAATAGTGCTTGCACCTCTGTATTTGGACCACACAAGATAGTTAGAGAACTCGTAGGTACCGAAAGCAGTTCATATGGTTGTCAATAGAATGAAAGGAATGAAGAACGAGACTTGGAGCACTCTCTCTCTCTCTCTCTCTCTCTCTCTCTCTCTCTCGATTCTATCTGCCGGCGGCGACGACACCTCCACCTTCTGACAACGACGATCCATGGGTTTCAAAATCGATCTATAGTCATCGATGACGACACCCTTTCTCTTCGTGAGTGCTGAAATCGATCCATTGGAAACGTCGACTCCCTCTCTCTCTCCAAACCGAACTTTCCGGCGACGACATAGCTGGACAGCACCTTACGGCTGCATCACCTCCACCTTGATCACGCAAGTTTGGATTGTGCTGTCTATTTGTGGATTGCTTGGGTAAGCTATATTGTATTACATATTACTGTAATTTTTTGCTTTGTGTTGTCTGTGAAACTTCTATATTTGGTTCTTATGAATGACCATTAAGATTAGTGCAATTCATTTATTGTTTTCTACCATGAGAATCTCCTGTTAGGTGAATAATCCATCTTTGTTGAGTTAATTATCTTCTGCTCTGCACATTGATTTATGGAGATTCAAAATCTTAGTTCCTATAATGTTCTTGGCATTTGCCATTCTGGTTCCAGTTAACTGGACAACGGCGAACAAACTTATAGCACCATTGATAAGCTTTCTATTTCTAACATTCCACCCAAATCACACAGGTCAGCAACCTTGTTTTGCTATCGATCTTCATAGCGTTCTACCTCATTTTCTTTCATCTACATCGGTAGTGTAACTAGCCTTTAATCCACTTAGTGCTGCCATTGTGAGTAATTCCATTATTTTGACATTTGTACATTTGTTCCTATAATGTTCTTGGCATGTGCTTGTTGAAATTAAAGTGCCTGTCATAGTTGTTTTGGCGATATACATCTACTTAAGGGTGATGCTATCGGCACTTGAATAGTTTAATGTAAGAAAAAAATATCGAAATTAGAGTGCTGCAACGAATTATAGAAATAAGAAATTGCAATATCAACATTTTTAGGTGGGATACTACATTACGACAGTTCATACCATAAGACTAATAGTTAATTGGCTAATTGATGAGTATAAATATTGGCAGCATCAATGTGGTATGTGGTACTGTATTGAAATAGCCACATCAATTAAGGACTATCTTTTTCACAAGGTATTATTATTTAGGTTCAAGTGATCACTAAAGTACCTGCTTGCAATGCATAATGTTCTCTCTGATTGCAGGTTTTGGACACATATAGTGATGGCATATGCCTTCACTTTTTGGACGTGCTTCGTGTTACAGTAGGAGTATGCAACACTTGCATCGATGTGGTTGCACTTTCTTGCATCAGAAAGGCCCCGTCCTGAGGTATATGGTCTAACAAATAGTAGATTTGTAAATAAAGGAAATTATTAGTTCAAGCAGTAGCTTTGAGAGGTTTGGGATAAGACTCGAGAGTGGTTTTAATTGTACCCCCATACATGATCGGAGGTGTGTGAATCATTGGGGGCACCTCGTACATGATTTGGTTGCAAAATTAGTTAATTAGTTAGTTATTAAGCATTGGGGGCACCCTCCAAAGATAGTAACGCAAGGGATTCATTGTTGAAGCATTAATTAGTTAATTTGTTGTTGAAGCATTGGGGGCACCTCGTACAACAAGGCTAGTGTTCATAGCTTGAGAATGTTGTTAATGGAAAAGGCAGGCATGAAAAAGGATTCGATTGCAAGCGAGAGAATCCTAAGCTAGTGCTTTTTGTATTGAATATGCAATCATTCTAGAAAAGGGCAAGGGCATTAAAATTGAAAATGACACAGATGGTGGAAATAAATTGCAAGGAAGACAATCTTAGTAGCGTTACTATACATACAGATGAATCCGTATTAAGCTGGTATATGCACTAAATGTCCTGTTCTCCAGAAAAACTTTTGGGAGGTTACCTTTGAAATTATATATGGTAGTTTCGGTTTTGGGAGTTACATAAGAGTGAAAGTGAAATTTTTGTAGTCATATCATGAGTCTTGTTAGCTTAGTATTTAGTATCAGAAATTAACCATATGTTGTTTTTGTTGCCCTTGTGCTATAGACGTTTAGAATAAGGTGTTAAAATGTCAAAAGCAACTGATTTGGCCTAAGTGATTATGCCAAAAGCAATCTTCTGCTTATCAGTCTCCTTTTAACATCCTAGCAGAATATTAGATCAGGTTTCTTTTATGGTGTATTATACTCATATTTTTGTGCTGAAACACTGTGTAATTTTTGCGATATGAATCAGCCCAGTGCAAGTCGATTGCGTGGCAGCAATTTTGCTTTACATGTTGGAACGCAAATTAAGCAAGTTGAAATTAATCCCTTACAAGTGTTCAACTTTGTTTTTAGGTTGATATTGATGCAGATACATGGCTGAATACAAATTAAATGGACCAGGAAACTTTGTTTTGTGCATGGTGGTTTCGTCCAGCTCTGGGAAGAAGCCTACTGGAAGCTTTCTTTGTTATTATGTTTGAATGGATTTGTTAATTTGACCCAACCTATGTTAGTTTCATGAGGTAGATTAATTGTAAAGAAGATGGTATGGTTTGTGTAAGAATTTGAAACTTTAGTAAATTTTCACTTACTACTGAATGAGTTCAAATAGACCATGGTTTTTAATTTTATTTTTCTTATACAAAAGTCAGCTATAGTAGCGGCCATTAGTCGCTGGCATACATTTTTAGCTACTGTTATAGGTCTCCACAGTCAGCGGATAAGGAAGCCACAATAGCAGCGGCCAGCCGCTGCTGTAGATACCCTTGACCGCTGCCATAAGTCTTTGGCAGCGAGACTTATGCCAGCCGTATGTGAACGATGCCAGAGCCTATAACAGCGGTTATTGGACCAACAACAGCGCTTTTCGACCGCTGCCATAGGCCATTTTTCTCGTAGCGCAGCGTGTGGGGTGTTGCGAATTGTTACCTTCAGTGTAAATATCGTTGGAGGTGTACATCTTTTTTGTTTCTAGTTCTTGTAATGTGTGAACACCTCGTGCCATTAGAATTGTTGCTCTTGAAACCAAAGGGAGGCAGGGGAGGGGGAATGGCTTCAGCTTGTAATACTATTCGGTACCTATATGTGTCTTATACCGTTTGGTTGGGTTGCAAGATGAGATTTGTAACTTAGGCCAAATTTTAATTATTAGAGCGTGCTATATGAAGAACCAATACTAAACTATCAAGCTCCTATGGAAATTGAAATCAGCATCTAGTGTTGTATTGAAATGGAGTCACTGCAATAAATTGCGGCGAAGAATTGGCCTTTGAAGGTCATTAACACTAGTTGTTACTATTTATCAATGGCAGCGACTTCATTGGATTTAGGATTTCGGGGTTTTGCATGTTCACTCAGTGCCACGGTCGCCCTTTATCGAGCTAAGAAGTTGATTCTCCTATAGACGGACGTTGATATTCTTTTACAACGCTCAGGAAGTTGATTCTCCCATAGGACAACAAACAGAAAATGCAGCACTTTTGTTCTTAAGCTAATATGGTGTAAAGATGGTTTACTTTAACACAAGTCATTTTCTGCAAGAATGCAAGTACAGATATGCAAAGATGCTTGTCAGTTTGTGTAGATATTCAAGTCGTTTCTAATCTCGCAACCAATAAAATAGAAACTTTGCCTAAGGGAAGAGCTTATAACATAGCACAATTCGATGTATATTTTCATGGTAAAGACATGGTGCCATTTTACAGTGACGAAAATAGTACATCTGGCCGCATCCTATACATGTGGTGCCATTATGGTGTAGCACGAATTTTAGTACCATTGACAGTCACGCTTGCACAATTTGCCAAGGAAGAGCTTGAAGAACTCCAAAACCACGTCTTCATTCGCAAATAGGGCAAAGTTTCTATTGAATTGGTTGCAAGAGAAGAAACGACTTGAATATCTGCACAAAATGACATGCATCTTTGCATATCAGGACTTGCTTTGTTGCAGAAATTGACTTGTGCAATGTAAACCTACCATTTTTTTGGATCATTCTTCACTTCTTAGCGTGGATGGAATTCACAACCTATGTGGTATTGTGCCCTGCCATGTGTACATGGGGGCAAAACTAAAAGGTGCTTTAAGCTCTTCCCATATGCAAAGTTAGTATTGCATTTGTAGAAAACGTCATGACCATCGGCAGAATCCGACAAGCACTTTTGCATAAACAGACTTGTGTTTCTGCAGAAAATGACTTGTGTCACCTAATCTGTTTACACATCGACCACCTCCTTTGGTGTTTCACATTTTTTAGACAACAGAATTTCATTAAGCTCCGTTCTTGTGTTTACCACTACCCTCAACTTTGTCATCATTATTGCAACCATTACTACGATTATGGTTCTTGTACAACCATCTCGCGAACTACACGCCAACACCATTGCATCCGTCGCTTGTCGGACCTACTACAAATCTCAGTCTCATTAACAGTGCTACCACTTGAACTATTCAATTACCACCATCACGTTCACAATCATTGTCATCTTTACAGTTCCCACCACCCATCGTACTGTGACATCTACCACTGGAAGCTCCATAATACCATTACCATAACTATTATAATTTTTCGTTGTTATTGATCAATGGGGGAAAAATTAGTTTTACTCATTTATCCTTAGATTTACTTTTGTTATCTTCCAACTCAATCTTAGCTTGCCACAAGTTAATCTTCAATTGAAATCAAATCTCTTTTTAGTTAAAACTGAGTGTAACATGTTAGAACTTAATGGTATAACTAATAAAGTTAGATTCTTTTTGAACGTACCTTTAGCTACCTCAAAGAACGAATGTTGCGAGCGTCTAATTCTGTTGAAATTTCTACGCCTTTTTTCATATGTTCCAAAAGAATAGTAAATTTTCGCAACGACAAAAAAAAAAAAACCACTCTTGCCGAAGGTGATTTTAAGTGAAACCATGTTTATTCGGTAAAATTTGCATAAATGCATTTATTAGTTTGCACAATTACTTATCACGATGGTAATTTGGGGTGTTTGGATCAATTGCACTGGACAAACATCCTTGTAATATGGCAACATATTTATAACTCCTTATGGTTATTTGTAGCAAAAGGAGTATAGCGTGAAAGCTCCAAATTTAGCAATAATATAAACACTTCTCAAAGTGTGTGCAAATATACAATATAAGTTTTGCCCAACTAAGTAGGGGGACTACGACGTGCAAAGTTGAAGCTTGCATGGCAGATACAGATGTTTCAAAGGAATCCTACGTGGCACAAAGATATAGTTCCAAAATCGGATGTGTCGTAATTTTTAACCAAATGTTTCGGCAGTTTATCTGGTCATATATAGATATAGACTTGCATAAGAATAACAATACCGCTTTCTGTTATTGTTTTCGTGCGGGATAATCAACTTCCAGAGTGTTGCAACATACAATCACCCCATTTGCCCAATGACCAGAACTAAGGCAAGGTTTGGGTGCCATGCAGCTTGTCTTTGTTCGCATACAAGAAAGCGTGTCAAAGTGTTTTGGATCCCTCATCATTTCTTGGCGTGGATGGATTTCACAAACTACGTGGTATTGTGCCCCCGCCACGTGCACTGTGGAAAACGAGTTGAGCATCGACAGTATTAGATAAGAACAATCAAATAAATGTACTTACATTTCTGAAGATAGGACTTGTGAAGCTTGTCTTCATTCGCACACAGAGAAAGCGTGTCATTTTTCTGGCTCCTTATTCACTTCTTGGCGTGGACGGAATTCACAACCTATGTGGTAATGTGCGCTGCCATGTGTACACGAGTCAAAACTAATGGTGCTTGATTCCCTATCGGTCGACAGAGTTAGTATTGCATCTGTAGAACCGACTTATAATTTCGGTAGAATCCGACATGCACCTTCGCGAGGTTGGAAAATAGAGATCGCAGATGAAAACCACTTCTTCTTACAAAATTGTGGTTTGTAACAACTTCGATAAAGGTTGAATAATATCACTCGCCTTCGAGGACCACGTTTTCAATAGAAACTGTTGTTATTTTTATAAACGTTTTCTATTGAAATCGTGGTTTCTAACCACGACTGCAATTGAAGTGAAAGCCAAAGTCAAATAATATCAATCGCGTTCGATAACAATGTTTTCAATAGAGATCGTTGTACTTGCAAGCGTTAGGCAACTGAAGCCGTTGTTACAACCCATAATTTATGTTGGAGTTTTTGTTGCTTACGTGTTCATGTCGTGGTTCTTAAACACATGGTCAAGGCAAATCGTGTTTCCTAAAAAGAAAATATTCTTTTCACATATTCAGTGATTGCTAGCAACAGTTTATAGGTATGTATGGAACTTTCAACAACCCGACGGTTTGGTGCTCTTTAAAAATGGTCATGGCTTAAATGGGCATGCACTGCAAGGGTTGAATATTTCAGAGCCAAGTTATTGGTAAAGGTGGTGATAAAATTAGGATTTGACGCTAAAGAAAATACAGGTCGATTGTTGGCTGCAATCATGTAGATGGTATAGTGTGTAGACACACTTGATAATTAGTCCTGTTGTATTAATCACGTGCATTGTTGACCACTAATCATTTGTAGTCATCTTCATTAGAATATAACGTGCTGCACCATAGAGATTTTAAAAGTAAATTACAGAGAAGCAGTATGTCAACATGACCACGCTAATAAACAAGTTAGTCTCGACACTAACCATTTTGAGTCATCTTTATAAGACATTGGAGCATAAAAAACAAATCCAGTTTCAAAGCTCATAGTCCAGTATAATTGTGCTTCATTGTTGTTGCCATCTGCATAGCTTTCACGCGCCATACGACAAAAGTTATGCCTACTTTGATGAACTCTCATTCGATTATTTTCTTCACGTATGCGATGCAGTGCCTATTTAAGCTCCATATGTGTATTTCGAGGCATGTTGACTGCCTTTTGCCGAATTACGGATATATTCACGCGTCATGAATCAGGTATGAAGACCTTACATTCATTCAACTGATAAGACCATTCTGCATGTAATGTACTAACATAGGGTCTTGAATCACGCAAACTTTGACGCAAAGAATAGTGAAATTCATCTTCACCCGCCTAGTAACAACCATTGCTTCATAAATGTCTCGTGAAGTCTATGACATTTTCAAGATTCTTGTGCAACAAAGATCGTACCACTCCGTGCCCTTTGCCCTTCATCCACTACACATACTTATATAAGGGTGGATAACAACCCACTTTAATAAATGTTGTGGGTTCAATTTTATGAGATGTGACAAGTCGATGTAAGTTTGTTTAAAGTAATTGATGAAAAGCCTTTGCAGATGTATTAATTGTTGAAAAGATAATAGTTCATTATGAGCTTCATCCTTCCTTGAACTATAATTCCATAGTGACAGACAATTCAGCGTAAACAATTTATAGCTATAGCACAATCAACGTGCAGTTGATTGTCGCCAGATTGATATGACGTGCTAATTTGGAAGTAAAGTTTGTATTTTCAGTGGTTTAGGACATGCCAAGCGTATGATGTTACAACAAAATTGCAGATTAAATTGGCCGATTCAAAACAAAAGCTTCTGACTGCCGGACAACTCTATTGCCAGCTTTATACTTGTGTAGCCAAAGTCATAGTGAACCATATGATCGACGATCAACTCTCTTACTGCCTTAAACCATTGTAGGTAATATATGTGGGGGAATAATGATATGTTTTTCACATTGGACAAAAGCACGTGGTTGATCTATCAAAACGGGTGAGTAACACATAAGAACCTACCCTAAGGCTAGGAACAATCTTTCCCAAAAGGATCGAGATTGTGTCTCCAATACCGTTTCTTACAGTGGCAAAAACCATACGTCTCACAACAACCTATACAAGTGGTGCCTTTTGTGGTGCAACACGAATTTTAGAACTGTTGACAGCCACGCTTGCCCGTTTTGCAAAGGAAGAGCTTTAAAAACTCCAAAACCAAGTCTTCATCGTACGCAGGGGAAAAGTTTCTATTGCCCTCATGGTTGCAAGATTAGAAATTAGTTGAGTGTCTGCACAAAATAACAAGTAACTTCGCATATTAGGACTTGACTCTTGGATAAACTGACTTGTGTCAAAGTAAACCTACCCTTTTACCCTTTTTTTTTGGTCCTACAAAAGAAACAACTTCCCAAGTGTTGCACGAGAGAGTAGCGTCCTTCCACAAACTCCACTTACTTTAGTTTCGATGTATTGAAGCTGATCTTTGTTCGCAAGAATGGAAAAAGAAAAAACAACTTTAAGAACTCCAATCGACAAAGTGAATGAAGGTCCTTGTGGATGGAGGTTGCTACTCTCTTGCAACACTCAGGAAGTTGATTCTCCCGTAGAACGACAAACACAAGTTATACGATACATGCACATTTTATTTCTTCAACCACTGATATTTTGCAGTAAAGTCAATTTTCATTTAGATGTATTAATCACTTCGACTGACGGTTTTACATAAATGATAACTAGAAAAGTAAAAGGAATGACAAGCATCTTCGCAAATTTGCACTTGTATTCTTGTGGAAAACCGACTTGTGTCAATGTAAACCTACCTTATTAATGACTCGTTTTATGTTTGTTGTCTTACGGGAGAATCAAATTCCTGAGCGTCGAAAGAGAGTAGCAACCTCCATTCCGCAAGGGCCTCTGCTCACTTTGGTTTTGGATCGCCTAAAGCTTTTAGCATTTCCTAACTCCTGTCTTTTTTGTGTCAAAAAGTTTGGGGGGAAAGTTTCAGAGCCGCAGTATATGTAACCTTGCACAAGTGGAGCACCTTGCTGGATAGTCAGGTCATTTGTGCTTGCGCGCCGAGGTTGTAGACAGTTCTGCCGGAAACAAGTCATTTTCTGCAGAAATGTAAGTACATATATGCGAGAGTACGTCCACATACGTGTCTGGAAACCTGTAACATCAGCTTCTGCTGAATCACGCTGCCGATAGAAGACATGAAGAAGGAGATGGTGTGGCATCAGCAGATGCCAAAATTGTGCGGGCACAGCCCGTTGTGGGAAGGCGCTCTTCCTGCTTTGCGGGCCGCCGGCCATACCCAATCCATCTTCGCTCGTTCGGTGCCGGGGTCCCATAGTTGCACGTCCATGGCCACGGTTAGACATCTTCTTCGGTAGAAGGGTCCTCTGGAAATGAGACCGAGTGAGAAATGGGGGGGGGGGGGGTTTGATTGCCGAGACTGTGAAAAAGTCGAGTGAGTAGTGTGCTTGGTTGGACGTAGATAGAGAAGTCTCGGCAGTGAGTAGTGACGACCGCCGTGGATGCAGGCGGCGCACGAGCCACACAAGCATGCAGTCGGTGACCCGAATAGCAGTTCTATATGACACAACTAATAGTGGTCCTTCCCTCGGTTCAACACGTATGTGGACGTAAGTGATGGCTGAACAAAGAAGACCAAAAATATTATCACCCAATAAATTAAATTCTTTTAATTTTATTTTAAAATGTATATAAATGTTTCAACAACCCAGATTCACATCAGATGAAACTAATAATGTCCAATACCCACACATTATAATTTGAGTCATCTTTGACTCAACAATGGAACTAGTTCAGCCGTACGGAAGCGCCAGTCTTGTTATGCAAAAGTGCATGTTGAACTCTGTCGATGCCCCAGTGTTTTTGGCACTGGAAACTGTATGTATTTCACCACTGAATGTGAATTTCCTGTCGTGGAGTGTTCTTAAGGTAACCCAAGTCATTGTATAAAATGGGGGCATTCATGTAGCCACGGTTTCCCACAATATTTTACGGTTCATCTCAGCTTTTTTAATTGTATTGTCAATTATTCCAACAAAAGCTGACACGTGGGCCTGAAACGGGCTCGAAGTCAAGTACTAGCCAGACGGACTTCTGCAAATGTACAATATTGCTAATGCAGGCCATGGTCTTGCTAACGGGAAGTTTATTAGGTTGGGACGAAAAGAAATTAGATGGAACTGTCTTAAACCGTGTCTCCTAAACCGTGTACAACGTTGATTAAACGCATTCGCAAATGTCGTATGCATCGCGCAAACGACCTACGGTATTAGTAAACGCAACAATGACGGCACCAATATTACGCCGTGCAAATAACGTTGTTCCAGCAACTGTCTTACATACATAGGGGCATTTACTGGCAACCCGCTAATAATATTTTTTAACGGGTTCTAAAAAACTCCAAGCATGGTTACATAGACAAATAGTAACACAGATTGATCACATCATGTTTAGGTGAGAGTGGGCGCCAGTTGGAAAATGGGGAGCACAGTAAATGTTTCCAACCCCCTTGGTAAGAATGCTCATCAAAACGTAGGATGTTGACAACCATCAATAATCCCATCGCCCTTGGCAATGTTCCTCTAAGCCCGTGGTTCCCGCAAGGGCATCCCACGTATGTAGTGGTCCCGCTGAGAAGAAATAGAGCGGGGCTCCGCTCCGTAAGTTCTGCATAAATTGACTTGCGCATCCGCACAATCTGACGAGCACATTTGCAGATTCCGACTGGTGTTTTTTTTTTCTTCTGAAAACGACTGGTGTAACCACGCCCCATTTGCTTCTACACATCCGCTTCCTTAGAAAATTCACGCTACACACATCAACCACTCCGCAGCGGACTCCTTACGGCCTCAACAACCATGAGGGTCCGGGCCAATAAGATGTGCCCTAGCGGAGAGGTGACGAAACGCTATAAACCGAGTTGTCATCGAAGCGGGGGATACTGACAGCCCTCAATGACCCAACCGTGTAAGGGCAATGTGTTTGCGTGGTTCCCGCAAGGGCATCCCACGTATGTAGGGTCCCGCCGAGAAGCAATGGAGCTGGCCTCCGCCCCGTAAGTTCTACATAAATTGACTTGCATATCCGCACAATCTGACGAGCACATTTGCAGAAACCGACTAGTGTTTTCGCAGAAAACCACTGGTGTCACCACGCCCCGTTTTCGTCTACACATCCGCTTCCTTGTTGTTCATGGGACCCCATTATTCGCACGTAAACTAGACAAGCACTTCCCATAAAGGTACTTAAAATCACCTTAGCCTTGCCCATGTGTCACCTAAAAGTATGTAACGATTTGACCTCTCAATGTGGTACCCACTTATGCAATATTTGCGTGTCTTGAAGCACCGCTTTGTTCTCACACAATGAGAGCAGGTTATTTTTTTGGATTCTTCACCATTTCATATTTTGGTTGGATCATGACCAGTATATGCGGTAAATTAGAGTAGGGGCCATGTGTACAGAGGCAAATCTATGTGGTGCTCACAACGTTATTCTAATACTTCTTTCGTATGGTGGTCGCTAATTGATCAACCGTACCGAAAAAACATCCGAGTTCCCATCGCAAGGTATTTAGGACTCCTTATGGTTATTTATATCAAAAGATGTATAACGTCTGTCGCTCCAAATTTAAAACTAATATACACACTTCGGAAATTGTGTGCAAATATACAATATAAGACTTTGGAAACTAGGTAGGGAGTGGTACGACCTTCCAACTTGAACCGTACGTGGCAGAAGCACATGTTCATCAAGGTATCCCTCGAAGTCAAACACAATGATAGAGTTTGCACAAATCGTGGATGGATTTCACGACGTATAGAGTTATTGTGCTCCGCCATGTGTTTTTTCAGTAGTGACAAAAAGCTACGCTTATCAACCAACAAGTATGTAGAAAAACCGCATCCATCAAAGATCTTTTTTGCCTTAGCAAAATCGTACTTACTTCCCACAAGGTGCTCATTTTTTAGGAGTCCCAGTGCCACAAACGTCAGCTTGTGGACCCCATGTGTTCTTTTTGCAAAAGACGACTTGAGCGTCGGCAGAATATGACAAGCACTTTTGCATAAAGCGACTGGTGTTTCTGCATAAAAGGACTTGGGTCACCCCTCTGATTTGGCATAATGACAACAAAAGTGGTGCTCCCACTTTTGTTTTTTCCATCGGAAAAGGTAGTGGAGCATCTACAAAGAGGCTTGTAGATTTAGAAAAATCTACATGCATCGGGACGTATCGACAAGCACCTACGCGCAGACATCTGCACAATCCGACATGCACTTTTGCACAAACGGACTTGTGTTTCCTTAGAAAATGACAAGTGTCACCCAAACCGTTTGCATCTACACCGTTCTTCTATGATTGATCAATGAACACATCAACCACTCCGCATCGGATTCTCCTCAACAACTACGTGTAACAGAGCCGATAAAATGCAGCCTAGCGGAGAGATGACGAAACACTATGCTTTTCAACCAACAAAATGGAGGAATCGAATCCATCAATGACTTGACTATCCCATGGCGTTGTATGTGTATAGTTCCCGCAGGGTCACCCCATGTATCAATGTTACAAGCACACCACAACATGAGAAAAATTTTGGACATTTCGACAACGGTCGATGATGATGGATCAGAAGAATTAGACCCGCTTTGAGATGAAAGGTCTGCTGCAAAGTGTCTTGTTGATTGTCTCGACCCCCATATGTAGTTTTTGGTTTGGTCCTTTGAAGCCGTGCACTGCTGTGTGATGGAGCATGAAGCTTGTCTTTGTTCGCGAAACGGGCTTCATTTGCGCCACTTTTTGGGACTTACCCATGGTTTCTTGGCGTCAATGGATCTCGCAATCTATGAGGTATTGGCCCCAGCCATGTGCATACGAAAAGTTACCTTGGGGTGCTCGGACATGAGCTACTTCCCTATCAAAAACATTTTTAGTATTGCGTATGCGCAAAAATGACTTGGGTAGTGGCACATTTCGACAGGCACCTTTGTGTAAAGTACTTGCATTTCTACAGAAACCGACTTGTGTCGCCCAGAGCAAAGTGCTCGGTTTTCTGCATAAAACTATATGTGTGTCACCTAAACCGTGTACAACCTTGATTAAATGCATGCGTAAACGACCTATCCATCCAGCAAGGTGCTCCACTTGTGCAGGGTGCGATCTGCCTAGAAGCTTGGAATCGGTCCCGTCACTTTTTGGGACTTACCCATGGTTTCTTGGCTACCACATAGATCTCACAATCTATGTGGTATTGTGCCCCACCATGTGCATACGAAAAGTAAACTTGGGGTGTTCGGACATAAGCTCTTCCCCTATCAAAAAAAAATTCGATATTGCATCTGCACATAAACGACTTGGGCATTGGCACTAACCGACAAGCACTGTCGCGCATAAGTACCTGCTTGTCTGCACAAAACGACTTGTGTCACCTAAAACGTGTACGACCTTTTCGCGCAAGCGCAAATGACCTAACTATCCCGTAAGGTGCTCCACTTATGCACGGTGTTCTATGTCTGGAAGCTTGTATATGTTCGCGGACCGGGCAGAGCGCGTCACTTTTTGGGACTTACCCATTCCTTCCTCGCACGGACGGATCTCACAATCTATGTGGTATTGTGGCCTGCCATGTGCATATGAAAAGTAAACATAACTTTTTATAGGGGAAGAGCTTATGTCCCGGTACCCCAAAGGTAGGTTTCAATCGCAAATGGTTAGCCACAATACCATATCGATTGCGAGATCCGTTCACACCAAGAAGGAATGGATAAAACCCAACAATTGACGCGCTCTGCCCGTTTCGCGAACGAATACGAGCTTCCAGACATATCACACCGTGCACAGGTGGAGCACCTTACGCCATACATGTAAGTAGTTTGTTTTACCTTAGGGGTTTATAATTGATTAGTAGTTTCCGAATGTTCTACTACTGTTCTACACCAAATTTGTAAAAGATAGCTACCGCCTCGACAAAATCAGTATGTTTTGTGTTTGTGTTGTCTTAATTCCTAATATTTGCTTTGACCTCGTCAACGGGCTCCAGTGATCTATGTTTCCAGTCGAACAAGGTGGACGAAAGCCACTATAATATTAGATACACAACAGGAGCCGGATCATCTTTCATCAAAACATGGGAGTTTTATCAATGCCAAATTAAATGGTTAATCATCTGGGCGCAGATAACTTGACTTTATACCAATCAATTGAGTGTCGCTTGATCCTACTACTTATAAGAGTGAAAATTTTGAAGAGAACAACAGTATGACGACACGTTAACTATTAGTAAATACGGTATTAGTAAAACAATAATGATGCGATGAATATGGCGCCATACAAATAACGTTGTTCCAGTAACTGGCTTACAAGCATAGGAATGTTTACTGTCAACCCATTAAATATAATTTTAACGGGTTCTTAAAAAATCCAAACGTGGTAACATAGACGAATAGTAACACAGATTGATAAGAATCATCACGTAAGGTGAACATAAGTTAGAAAATGGGGAGCACAGTATAGAGCTAGATGTAGGCTACATAAAGTTTTGAATGGATGAGAAGCTACATAGGTGCTATAACAGACCCTAGTAATGACGATAATCCCATGTGTTGCCACAAGAGTAGTACATGAGCAAATGCTTGAAAATAACAGACAAATGCAGTGGTGCGGTTCGCTTAGTACAATCGTCGTATCCAATCTAACGATGAAAGAGTATTTGGCGACTTCAACGTGCTTTCAAGTCAAGTCTCAACGTCACTTGAAAGCTATATTTTCAAATGAAAATGGCTCATGATAGGACCGATGTAGCATTTCCTATTTTGAAACTCTTGCATGCCTAAACTATGGATAAATATTTTACTATTAACGGTTATGAAGTTATTGCATGCCTAAATATGAGAAATGCATTGTTCTTGGACAGTTCCTATTCTTCAAGTATTCCATCACATGTTGTACATAATCTTGAACAGTACACAAATAAATGTATGGCAACTAGTCAGAGAGAACTTGAAGCAAATATTGTTCAGTATTCCTTTCACCCCAAATGGATAAGCAGTAAGTAGTAGTTTAGAATAAACTTCATGGACAGTACCATTTCAAAATATCAACTAATAATTTCAAATAAAAATGAACTTGACAAAGCTTATGGAATAGCTAAAAGCTTCAATCAAACCTGATGTCCTGATGTATTATTAGAAATCCTAACTCTTATACATCATCATCCACAACTAATAATCAAAACTATACAGCCAAGTGCACAAAAATTCAACTTCCTTGAGACAATATTCCATCATTAATCCCTAAAGCAGTGCATAATCTTCGATAAATGTTGTTGTTAGGCCGGGGTGTCCCAGCTTCTCACACGCCATCTGTTGTTAGGCTAACTAGCTGAAAAAAGTTGTCCAATCCTTACTTTATGCTAAAAAAATTCTTGTATCTCTCCAACCAAAACTGCAAGCAAATCAGCTTTAAACAAGCCTTGAAGACACCACCAAGCTCATTCCCACCCTATGTTTATAAGTAAAGTCAAAGGGCAACAAAGGTAACATATTCCCACGTGTTAGACAGTGTTGATAGTGCTGAAAATTTATGATGTGATACATCACTTTACAAATTGCCATAACATGAGCAGTAGTGCGATATACTGTAAATTGATCAGGACGGGGCCTTTCTGATGCAAGAAAGTGCAACCACATCGATGCAACTGTTGCATACTCCTACTGTTACACGAAGCACATCCAAAAAGTAAAGGCATATGCCATCACTATATGTGTCCAAAACCTGCAATCAGAAAGAACATTATGCATTGCAAGCAGGTACTTTAGTGATCACTTGAACCTAAATAATAATACCTTGTGAAAAAGATAGTCCTTAATTGCTGTGGCTATTTCAATACGATACCACATTGATGCTTCCAATATTTCTACTCATCAATCAGCCAATTAACTATTAGTCTTATGGTATGAACTGTCATACTCTGAAGGTTGTAGTATCCCACCTAAAAATGCTAATATTGTAATTTCTTATTTCTATAATTGGTTGAGCACTCTAATTTCGATACTTTTTCCTTACATTAAACTATTCAAGTGTCGATAGCATCACCCTTAAGTAGATGTATATCGCCAAAACAACTATGACAGGCACTTTAATTTCAACAAGCACATGCCAAGAACATTATAGGAACGAATGTATAAATGTCAAAATAATTGAATTACTCACAATGGCAACACTAAGTGGATTAAAGGCTAGTTACACTACCGATGTAGATGAAAGAAAATGAGGTAGAACGCTATGAAGATCGGTAGCAAAACAAGGTTGCTGACCTGTGTGATTTGGGTGGAATGTTAAAAATCGAAAGCTTATCAATGGTGCTGTAAGTCTGTTCACCGTTGTCCAGTTAACTAGAACCAGGATGGCAAATGCCAAGAACATTATAGGAACGAAAATTTTGAGTCTCTATAAATCAATGTGCAGAGCAGAAGATAATTAACTCAACAAAGATGGATTATTCACCTAACAAGGGATTCTCATTGTAGAAAACAATAAATGAATTGCACTAATCTTAATGGTCATTCATAAGAACCAAATATAGAAGCTTCACAGACAACACAAAGCAAACTTTCTTCCTCTCCATGTCACTTAAAGCAGGGTGAGCCTGTTATAGAGAACGCAAGATTAATCAGAAAAGGATTTTTCAGAATGATGTTACTCTAGAGTGGCATATAAGTGTCTCATTCATTCGGCTATGTTTTGAGGAGAATCGCAATAAAACATGGATATTTAGCATTTTGTTAAAGTAATTGATATTCAAAATAGTAAGCGGTTAAAAAATCAATGCAAGATGCCTTAAGATTATTACATTGAATGATCAAGTTACATGATCAGATCTAAGGAACTACTCAAATTACCAATGAAGTCGTTTTAAGAAGTAAGAATATGTTATCTCCTAGACAAAGAATAGTGGTCTGAACTGTACAAGTCATGCAGGAAGGGTAGACGGAGTATGAAATCACGATTTTCTATATTAATCAAAATGGTGGTTTAGATGAGCATACCATACGAACAACACCAAACATGACTGTTTCTCTACGCGTTTAAAATCAGATATTCAGAACCAAAATAGAGATGCACGATAAGAGGACTCACCTTCAGAAAAATATCGATGGCTCTGTACATTCCATCCTCTGTTACCCTTGATTGTTCTGGAATAAGTTTAGCCAGATTAATGAACTTCAAAACAGATAGGTTACAATATAGCTTACCCAAGCAATCCACAAATAGACAGCACAATCCAAACTTGCGTGATCAAGGTGGAGGTGATGCAGCCGTAAGGTGCTGTCCAGCTATGTCATCGCCAGAAGGTTCGGTTTGGAGGAGAGAGAGGGAGTCGACGCTGCCAATGGATCGATTTCAGCACCCATGGAGAGAAAGGGTGTCGTCCTCGACGACTATAGATCGATTTTGAAACCCATGGATAGTTGTTGTCAGAAGGTGGAGGTGTCATCGCCGCCGGTAGATGGAATCGGGGAAAGAGAGAGAGAGAGAGAGAGAGAGAGATAGAGACACTTGGTTTGGAGAGAGGGATGTAGATCGCGTCGCCGGAAGGTGGATGCGCCGTCGCCGTGTCATCGCCAGAAAGTGGACGGCGTTGAGGAGTCGTCGGCAGATGGAAATGGAGAGAGAGGGAGCCAGAGAGTTTGGCCGGAAAGAGAAGAAAGTAAATGCTGAGAATATCAATCCAAAAGTCTGATGTGGGACAAAACAAGGGGAGGGGTATTTTGGGGATGGGAAAATATATGGTTTCCAAAAACCCATTTTTTTTCCAACTAATCCCCTTTTTCAGAGATTTTCAAAATATACCCAATTTTTTCACAATTTCCCAATACAAACCCCTCATCTACAAATATTTAACTCTAAATCCCCTCTTATTCTAATTTTCCCCAGAGCAAAACATGGCAAAGTGAATTGATTTTTGGAAGGATAAAAAACTTCGCTTAACAGCAATTTTTTGTTAACCAATATATGAGTAAAAGGATATAAAAGTTACCCTGGCATTTTGCCGCCTAACTACCAATACCCCTCATGCCCTCATGCTTCTTTCCCTTAAGTTGTATTTTCAACTTGGGCTAGCCCCTCTCTCTCTCTCAACCCCCCCCCCCCCCCCCCCCCCAACACCTGGTTATATACTGGATTTATCAGACTGTTAAAAAGTGACTGACCTCAACGGGTCGCCTTAGTTTTCCTAACCTCCCAGTGATCTTCAAAACCTTCAGTGCAGAAAATATACCAAGTGAACCATCAAACTTTCCAGCATCAATGACAGTATCCTGTTGAATACACAAACCAATCAACTACCAGTTGTAACCTACTCCAAGGTCACTAGGTTGTACAGAAAGCTATAGCTTATAGAAAAAAAGAAACCAATTGCTTTACCAAATGAGAACCGATTTATAGAGCCTTGCCACTAGAATTCATCCCTTCAGTTCGACCATGCACATTTCCGATCTGATCCAACCACCTGGAAATCAAAAGCAATCCCACTTGAGATTCTAAAACCCTATGTACAAGTAAAGAGAAGTAGACAGCTCACGTTATCAAACCAGCATCCTTCATCCATAGACGAATAGGATTTCCCACCCTTACTGAAGATGGGCTCAAGAAAGTCCTTTCAAGATAGCCATGGGCATCACTCACCTGCCATGCATGACAAAGTGGATGAGAGGAGTCTTATTGGGATGGTATATGAAAGAAGATAGCAGCTCAAATTCGTGAAGTAGAGGATAACTCCACAGGAACAGAAGGCCAGTCTTTTATACACATTATTTAATCAAAAGGAGATGATTGAGGTATCTGGCATTAACTAGTTTCATCTGGCCTAAACAAAAATGTAATCTGGAGCACGAACCACAGTATAACAAGGAAATAAATGGGGTTGTCCTAATACTGATTTCCTTGCTAAAATAAATTCATTGAGCGCAAGAGGTAAAACAATTTGCCACTTTAAATCAAGAAACAGAAGTTTCAGTTGATCAATAACACCAGGTATTTATCACGTTTGATCAAGCAATCAAAAGGAGAAGCCAGAAACAAATCCTTGTTAAATTTGTACTTTAGCACCAGATGCTTTATATGTCAAAAAGTTGAACAAGAACCTAAAATATAATATACTTCTCCAAGCTCGTTAAGTCTTGCAACTGCCTCGACTCTCAATATTTCAGGAAACAATTCATGTTTTACACCTTCAATACCTGAACAATTCGCAAACCATCCCCATGTTATATCTGAATTTTTTTTATTTATACGGCATAAATTTCCATAACAGCCAGTACAAAGTTAAGCTTGGACAGCGACAATGCATCACACAAAAATAATTAACTAAAGGGAGGCTATACTCCATAGTTAACCATTTTAGGCTACTTTTGCATAGCTTTTGTCGCTTAAGGGTGCGGTCTCACTAAGAATTGCTAGTGTCGTGTTGTTAGAACCAAATGCATATGACAAAAAGAAGATACTAAAAATCTGAAATGAACAAAGGAAAACTGGGTATCCCCTACAGGAACATACAAAAAAAAAAGTGAAAGGAAAATGGCTGAAAATATCAGATTAACTACAACGGTGTTGAAGTATAAATCAATTCTACTGCCAATGACATGAATAAGCTGACCAGTATAAAGTTTAAAACATTGTATCACATGGAGAAATATATCAACCACAAGGGAATGGCGAACCATCCATTATTGTCACTAAAGATCTTTACCGAGACTTTTTACAGAATTTTAATGAAAATCCTTTTATCTTTAGAGATAAAAACTGCAATTATAAAACCCCAACTAGTGATAACACAGTAATTCATTACAATCTCACAACACTTAACAAGCAAAATTAGCATGGCCTGTTTTGTACTATATTTCAAAATGGACGTAATAGGGTAGCTATACATAAACTAAACGCTATAATAGGACATGCAAAATGGACGTAATAGGGTAGCTATACATAAACTAAACGCTATAATAGGACATGAATAAACCGACTAATATGAACCTTCAAAGGATAAAATATCATATGAAACAGTATCTAATGATAAGAAAATTGCCAAGCACACGGCCTTTCGCCTATAAAATTCTTTAGCGACCCTTTCAAATGCCCATAGACAAAAGAACGAAGAAGTGCAAGTGTGAAAAATGTGAAACTGGATTGCGGTTATATCCCAAATGGAAGTAATAGGGTAGCCAAATCATCATTCAGAATAGTTTCATTGCAATCCAGCAGCATTAACAAGCATTATTAGCATCGCATCCCTTGCAGTAGAATTGTAATGGACGCAAAAAGGGTAGCTAAAACATCATTTAGAATAATTTCTTGACAACCCAATTGTCACATATAACCAAAAAATCGAAACAGGAAATGCAAAATTACCATGATAGATGTGTACAGAAGCAACGGCCGGGAGAAGGTAAAGAACCAGAAAGAAGGACAAGGGGCAAGTGGCGACTGCATGGGCTTTCAAGGGCATTTGATTATTAGCAGAAGATGAGCGAAGGGACGCCACGGCTGCTGCGAGCTCGACGGCGAAGCAAGCAGCAAGGCCACGCAAGTGCTAAACTTCTTTGTTCGTTCTTCAAAGTCTTGCACGGGTTCCATTGCTTTTTGTATTTTCTGCACCGTTAACAGCCGGACCCACAAGATGCTTAGTGGGCCATGCATCCGTATATATATTTTAAGAATAATTTTATTTTAGTTCCGTGTACTTTTCTTGTATTTTTATTTTGGTCCTTACATTTCCAAATCCTTGAAAATAGTCCATGTATTATGCACCGTCATTAGTTTAGTCCATCTGCTAACATTTATGTTAAAACTTAAGGGCATTTTGGTCAAATAAAAAAGAATTTGCCCTAGCTTAAATCCTCTACCTCTGCTTCTATTTCCGCCTTCCCCCAACGCCCTCCGGTTGCCGTCCCTTTTTCCTTCCCCTTATTTTCCATTTAACCCGAGCCCATACTACTCCGCCTCCAAGCCAACCATCACTCCACTGCTACGTGAAACAACACATCAGATCATCCACCATTCTGCAGCCGAGTCAACCATCATTCATCCGTAACGCGAAACAACAGTTCAGATCAACCACTACTTCGATGTTGAGCCAACCATCACTCCAACTGATCATCCAAACTAATGACACTACTGGCACCTACCACTATCCCAACCCACGCTGCTGCCACCCACTTCATGGGTTTAGCCTCGTTTACATACGGTGAAGGACGAATCTAACCTTTATGGGTTTCCTTTGATGTAATTAGGTGGGCTTTATGGGTTTCTTTTGCTGTAATTGGGGTGCCGATAAGGGGTTTGTTAAATCAGGTGGGGGATGTTCCATTTTTGGTGAGCCGCATGTAATTGTTGTGACACCCTCAACCCAGGTGACATCACCGGGCTGAGTTATTAATCATAATCATATTCAAAACCCTGTGCTGAATACAAAGCAACTATTTCCTCATACTCATACATCATTACTAGACGCTCCAAAATGCGTCCTTACAAAAAAATTTCTTACAAACATACATCATACTACAACGGAAGACTTTCAGGTCTTTAAACAACATGAATATTTACAACATAATATACGACTGTAGTCGTAGGACTCTTAATTACCTATCTCGTAACTCAATCTTTATTCAATCATTCTTAGCTGGTCTTACCTCACACAACTAATCCCCTTGCTCAACTTTTCTAGCTTGTTTCTTTTTCCTTTCTAGAAGGGTCTCCTTGATCAACCTTATAGCCTACACAATACAACATAAGGAATGAGTGCAAATCGCCCAGTAAAGACAACACGAGGAGTATCATGTACAAATGATTCAAAAGACTCGAGGAATAATAATCATCTCAACGATAAAAATGAATCAAGAGTTCCAATAAATTTTTGACATCAGCATAATTGTCAAATGATAATTTTTCTTTCGTTAGACTGAGCGGCTTTAAGGCCCAATAGAACAGCATTACTGCCACCACCTCATGGACAAGACTGACCGACAGACAGATTGATTGACTGACTATGCAAGTGAACACTAAAATAGAAAATTGAAAAGATAAACATCAACAAAATACAAGTCATTCAATTCATTAACATCAAAAGAAAATCAAATGCAATGCAACTCAGACACGACAGACTAGACTTGACCGGACATGACAGACTCGACTCGCGCGCCCTACATCCTCTTTGCCAGTGATCATGTTTCATAGGCCATCCTCCTCATATTGATGTCCCATTTTATGGGATGTTCATCTCAGTCTCAAGTAAATAGAAGAGACACTGTCAAGAAGCAGGGAACTCATTTAGAGTGTTTTCCCTAACCACGTTACAGCCAAGCAACAAGACTTCATCAACGGGGCGGACTAAGGGAAAGTTTATTTCACCTTATGTCCTCAACAACACAGCTCCACAAGGAATACCGGATCAACAGATCAACCAGTGTTCAGACATAACAACAAGAGTTCAACGTGACATCATCAACATGGCAGACTTGGGAGAAGATTACCGCAAGCCCTCAACAACGTCCTTACATAAGAGAAATGTCAGTTATCAATAAGTGCCAACATTTCATAACAACAACGCAACGATCTCTACAACATCATCATGAACAATAGGGCGGACTTGGGAGAAGCTGCCACAAGTCCTCAATGGTGTTCTTAAAGAGAAGAGATACCGCTATCAATAATTTCCGGTATCTCACAACCACCACACAACAACCCCTACATGATATCATCATCAACTTCAAGTATGCTAATCGAATCGAATCATAGCATACTAGGACACACATCATTCTCATTAAATTCTATCAACAGGGTGGACTAAGGAAATGTATTCTACCCTAAGTCCTTAACAGCACAATTCAATTATATATATATACCGGTCGCAATGACTACTGACGTCCAATCACAACAACAAGAATTCAACAACACGTCATCAACATGGCATGCTAATCGGAACAATGAATTAGCATATCAGAACCGCATTGTCCTTACCTGATTGGCTTATAGCCGAAGCAACTCGCAATCTCTGATCGCAACGAGCTGCATCACCTAGTCAAATAATACTCTGCTCGTTAGAAATCATTCCACATATACGCACTCCTTATTCTACCCTTCCCATTTAACCGCTCATAGCGTTCTATGACAGCTAGTTAACCCGATCCAATAACTGGATCCTTAACCTAGCCGCATTAGCGATAACAACCATCTCATTTTCAACATATTAACACAATTCCTCACTTCCTACCATTCTGGACGTTTAATAATGCATATTTCCAAAAATTTTAGCGCCAATATAACAATTTACCAAAATATCCCCTGATGGCCGCTACACCACCGAACACCCCAAAACCGCTTTACAACTACTTTTTAGATGTACTACATCATTTATAGGCCAAGTAGTCTCTCAAAATTTTTTAAAGGTGATGCCAAGGAAAGATGGGTTTGTAGTCGACGTGGAGGTGTCACAAGAAATGCAGTATGAGTCAGATACCAAGTATGATGACGTGGACAGAGACCAAGGGCTTCCCAGATAGAGCATGAGGGTGGCAGTGCTATGAGGGCGATAGCACAGGATGAATACACGACGACAGTCACAGTCCGATGCTTAGGCCCAGAGTCAAGGTCCTGTATGTTTCTTTCTTTAGGATTCTAGAGTGAGAAAGTGAAAATGTGGGAGTTCTGAGAATCTAAAAATTTGAAGTCCCCAAATGAATTCTCTAGACTTCTATTTATAAAGGTTGAGATGATGATGTCATCACTCGACACGTGGCGCTCCCCGGGAGTAACACATCACCGAGGGGTCCACAGTTGCCGGTGCTCCACAGACTGTCGAATCGCATATTCACCCGGCCTGCCCCGCACAGCTTCGCTCTGTCTGGAAAGATTAGCTCCCACGCTGTGTGACCAGAGAACCTCCTTGATCTAGCCACCAATCCAAGTCCTTGCAGAGTTTCACAGGCCTGGCAGCGGTGGGGAAGACTCGACACCCAGCTGCCAGGTGGACTAGGCACAATGCCCTCCAAAGACATGCTCCTGTCTGGTAGTGACCCAAGGGTCATAGTCCCTAGGGGTGTCGATGCGAGCCCCCAGTGCCAGAGCACGTAGGCCAGTCATGAAGACACTCTAACGGACATAGTGTCCCGAAGGAGTCACCTATCCCGCTGCGAGGGCCGGAGCCCCCCATGATTGTGACGACGATGGCTTTAAGGTTATGAGCCCATCCCGTGGCAGCGATGACTATAAGGTTGTGAGTCCATTCCGTTGCGAGGGGTCCTTGTGCCGGAGCCCCCCGTGATTGTGACGACAATGGCTTTAAGGTTATGAGCCCATCCCGTGGCGACGATGACTATAAGATTATGAGTCCATCTCGCAGTTGATTGTGTCGGCGATGGCTTTAAGGTTGTGAGCCTATCCCGCAGTTGATTGTGTCGGTGATGGCTTTAAAGTTATGAGCCCATCCCGTGGCAGCGGTGACTATAAGGTTGTGAGTCCATCCCGCGCTACTACGGTAACTTCATCATCCCTCATTCACTTTTCTTGACACTTAGAAAAAAATTTCATTTTTTTGCAGCCGATCATCGATCACCACCCTCAGCCGGTCATCTATCACCACTCTCAGTAGCCTCCCTCACCACTCATGCGCCACAATCAATATCAATGTCTCGTGCTGAGGGCACCGTGCCCATGCGCCACAATTATGTCACATGCTTCCGTAGGGCTCCATTCGTAGTGCTTCGGCACGAGGACCCCTCGCAGCGGATGGACTCGTTACCACAAAGTCATTGCCCCCACGAGATGGGCTCGTTTCCACAAAGCCATCACCGTCACAATCACGAGGGGGGGTCCGTTTGTAGTGCTCCGGCACAAGGACCCCTCGCAGCGGGATAAACTTGTTACCACAAAGTCATCGCAGCCACGGAATGGGCTCCTTACCACAAAGCCATTGCCATCACAATCACGGGGGGCTCCGTTCATAGTGCTCCGGCATGAGGACCCTCGCAGCGGGATGGACTCGTTACAACAAAGCCATCACAATTACGGGGGGCTCCGTTCGTAGTGCTCTGGCATGAGGACCCTTCGCAGCGGGATAGGCTTGTTACCATAAAGCTATCCACGCCTGGGGTGACTTACATGGCACTAGGCACTGAGCTGCGACCACGTCCACTCATGTTATCGGTGATCGTTGGCATGCCCAGGACGATGACCCCCGGGTCACTCCGAGACAGGAACATATCTTTGGAGGGCATCGCGCCTAGTCCGCCTGGCAGTTGGTCACAGGGGCAACCCCTGTCGCTGTCAGGTTCTCTGCGCGTCTCTTGAAGCACCTTGTGGGATTCAGTAAGGGCTTGGACCGGTGGTTGGGGCAATGGGCTTACTCTGATCATGTTACCGTGGTGTGGTCAGTCTTCTCAGACAGGTAGAGCAACACTGTGTGGGGCGAGGCAGTGCAAATTTTAGAACCAGCAATCCAACAGAGAACCGGTATTTTGGGACCCCCTGGTGACGTGTCATTCCTAGGAGATGACATGTGGCATTTTATGACATAAGCATACTATTTACTATAAATAATGGACTTTTGGACTCATTCCGGAAAGAATTCTCTCATTTGACAAAAATCACTTTCTCACTCTAGAACTTGAGAGCTCTTAGATTCTAGAGAGAGAAATATATTTCTCTTGTGACTTTGGACATAACATCGACCATGACATTGGACCTTAACTTGGACCTTAGCTTGGATCATCGACTGCCAGCCCTGTTCGCCTCAGCCTTGTCTCCGCAACACTACCACTCCTCACGACATGTCTGAGAAGCCTTGCTCTCTGCCCTTACTCCGTCCTTACTGTCTCTCACTATATACATCCGGCAGCTGACACGAACTGCGTCCCTTGTGGCACCTCCACGTAGTATGAACCCACTTTCCTTGGCATCAAACATCTACATCTTTTGGTCTTGATTTTCTAACATATTTGTCAAAAAATGAGCCTCGTACTTATAGTGAAGCAATGTCAAGTCCAGAACCTCCACATTGGAAAAAGGCTATTAATAGTGAAATAGAATCCATCATGCAAAATCATACGTGAGAACTGATGGATCTTCCTCCTGAAAATAAACCATTAGGGTGTAAATGGATTTTCAAGAGAAAGATGAAAGCTGATGAAACGATTGAAAGATATAAGGCCAGGTTGGTTGTCAAGAAATATAGACAGAAGGAAGGTCTTGACTATTTCGATACATATTCACCAGTTACTAGAATAACATCCATCTAAATATTGATAACTATTGCAGCTATTAATAATCTAGAGATACACCAAATGGATGTGAAGACAACCTTCCTAAATGATGATCTAAATGAAGAGATTTATATGGAGCAACACGAGGGGTTTGTAGCTCCTGATCATATGAGGAATGTGTGCAAGCTTGTTAAGTCACTTTATGGACTAAAACAGGCTCCGAAACAATGACATAAAAAGTTTGATAAAGTCATGATCGAAAATGGCTTTAGAATCAATGAAATGTGATAAATGTGTCTACATTAAAGGCACAGAAAAATGATATGTCATTATTTGTCTTTACGTGGATGACATGCTCATTATCGGGAATAATAATGAATTCATTAAGTCTACAAAAAAAATGTTGACAAGTAAATTTGATATGAAAGATTTGGGTGTGGCTGATGTCATACTTAGTATGAAAATTACCAAAACATCAAATGGACTAGTCTTGTCACAATCTCACTATATTGAGAAAGTGTTAGACAAATGTAAAAGTTATGATGATAGTCCGGTGAAGATACCACTAGATATAAATTTACATCTAACAAAGAATTTTGGTGAAGGAATATCTCAATTAGAGTATTCGTGTATAATTGGTAGCTTAATGTACATCATGAATAGCACGAGACCTGATATAGCATATGCTGTCAGTAAACTGAGCACATATACTAGGAATCCGAGGAAGAATCATTGGATAGCTATTATAAGAATTTTAAAGTACTTAAAATATATCTTACACTTTGGATATCGGATTCTGGTGAGACAAAGTCCACAAGTGGGTATGCGTTTACACTAGGAGGAGTAGCTATTTCTTGAAAATCCTTTAAACAGACATGTTTGGCCAGATCTAATATGGAGTCTGAATTCATTACTTTAGATAAAGTAGGAGAAGAAGCAGAGTGACTTCGTAATTTCTTGGAGGATATTCCAAATTGGCCTAAGCCTGTGCCACCAATTCGCATACATTGTGATAATCAATCTGCAATTGGAAGAGCACAAAATAACGGTAAGTCTAGACACATACGTCAAGGACACAATACTGTTAAACAATTACTTACTAGTGGAATTATCTCTATTGGCTATGTGAAGTCAAAGAATAATATTGCAGATCCGTTAACGAAAGCTTTGACTAGAGAGAAAGTAGATATGTCATCGAGAGGAATGGGTCTTAAGCCTATGAACTACAGAGTTGCCAGTTGCCCTAATGAAAACCCTACCTAGCTAACTGGAGACCCCAAGATCTAGGTTCAAAGAGAAAACTGAATTATGTAAATGCGACTCAGACGAAGCACTGTGGGTCGTTAAAATCCTCATATTCATTCCTATGATATGAAGACAGTGGCACCTACAAAAGGTTAGGTTAAGCTATGCTTTTAATGACTCTTATATCTTGAAAATCCAAGTAGGAGTGCAATAGGAACCTCTTAATAAGAAGTCACCTATGTGACTAAGAAGTGGGCCGCTTCTATGAGAATTGTAAGGCTGAATTTTCAGAGAGTACTCATGAAACCCAGGAGTTGTTCAGGGCCCAAATGAACACGACAATGAGAACCTCAAAACAATGTTTAAGCGGCACTGTGTGAAGTTCTATTGTCTCAATTTACATTAAAGTTTGAACAGTTCAAGTTCACGGGTAACCGGTAAATCCGATAGTTCTCACTACAAAGAGTGGGGATAAAAAGCACACTCCCTCTCAAAATCGTCTAGGACAAATTAAAGTTGATCTTATAGACACCTTAACAGTATTTGATCAGGAAAACTTATATTCATCCCCACTTTTGAGAGCTCAACTTATAGTTTTAATGACACTATAAAACGACCTATTTGAGACCTTTAGCCTCTAAATTAAAGGGGAGCTGTTCAAATGTCCAAAAGTGAAACTTAGGTATCACTTTCCAAATTTAAAAAGTATCCAATAGTTGAATAAGATTATATAGCATGGAGGATAATTCGTACATCTCTCAGTCAAATTCACACAACAATTTAACGTAATGGGTAAATACGATGATTTAGAGCAACAAATATGGTAGTCAACCAACCGTGGTCTACAAGTCAATATATAAGCAAATTATCTATTATCGTTAATCGTCTATTGTTGCTCAAGTATGTTGGTTATGGTTCTTACAACAACATTTGTTACCCTAGATAAACAATTGTCCCCATGTATTATAAGATTTTCCACTAAGCATGTTCACTTACAAAGTTTTCTTGATGAAATTAAAAGGGGTTGCAATAGAATACATAATAAGAGAATTAAGTATTCGACTTACATTTCTCGGTCTGAAAGTTTATAAAAAGGTTGAAAAATTACATCTATTTTCATATGCATAGATCTTTAGTGTCCTCTTTTCAAAAAAATCAAAACATCTAGCTGCACTTATCGCCAATGTCTTCATTTCCTTTCTCTTAATAAATGTCGACCCAATGTTATCTGTACTTAGTTTCGCCAAGTTTCTCACTATCTGCATCACATGACCCATACATTAATTTAATGTAGAATCGAGTTAAGCAAACGAAGTCGCACATGGTTCGAACCAAGAAGCTCCTAAATTAAATATTTCTGCTTATGAATCAGCTTCTTTGTGCTTCTAACCTGTTCAAAATGCCCCCGTAAAAATATGTGTCACCCTTTTAGATTAGTATTCTGCATATCTTTATTAATTTTGATGGAACGTGAGAAAAAAAAAGGAGACTATAACTGGTGAAGGCTGAAAAGAGTAAGGTTGCTTGCATCGTATTTTTAAAAATAGTTTCTATATTGACGAAAAAAGGTAAACTAGAATTAACTTCTACTTTTAATTTAGGATGTTTAACGGAAATTGTATGATATAGCTTACTCAAATATTATGTTTGACAAATGGGAAGACAACGAAAGAGATACTTATTAGAAGGAGAAGTATTTTATTAAGGAGTGAGTAAAGGCATGCCAATTTGGTAACACTATATATTTTGGTTTCTTCTAATTAAATACCATATGTTAATTTTATTGTTTAGAAAAATATAAATTTTTTTCATATTAGAAAGTGTTTTAAGGGATATTATAGTCAAAATTAACTCGTAATATATTAGCTAGTTTGGTAGAGCTTTACAACTCTTTGTATTAGTTTTTGTACATAAAAGGTTTATTTATATAGTCTTTATTAATCCGATGAATATAGTTAAATTTTGGTTAATATTATGCCTCTATATAGCGGCATTGATATGTATAGCATATCTAACTTGAAAAGTATAACACGTGGATGTGTCGTTTAAAGAAGTTATCCCTTAAATAATGATGTCGGACTCAAAGAAGCCATCATTTTGTTTCTTATTTTGATTATTGTTATGTATTATGTACGTGGGTACTGATTTAGATTGGTTAGAATACTTCAAGTTTAACGCTTAGATATAATTACTTTCCGTTTTGTACTGTAAAACTTACGAAGTAACCTTATTATTCTTGCAACTATAACTAATTACGAGTTATTGTCCCAAGATCCATAAAAAAACTGTATTGCCTATATTTGGTATAAATGAGGATTATAACTTTATATATCATATTAACATTTTTTTGCAGTGGCTATAGTAGATATATACTGTGTATAATAAAACTAAATCAATTACACATTTCTTTCTTCTGAAACACACACCGTATATTTTTGTATTTAAGATACGTGCCTTATATTAAAGAGTTAGGTAGAATTTCAAAATGTTTAGATTTAATTTTTAAATTATACAAGGCTAACAGAGTTAATAATTTTAGCGAATTTAAGGAGTACCATGCGATCACAAACGGAAATTTAATATATGGAGTGCCGTCCAATTTTGTTACATACTTGTCGAACTATGTTTCAAAGACCCAAACTTTTTTTAACAGGATGCCGGGGGTGTGGAGTTAAACTTCTACGTTTGGCATGCAACTTCATTCATTACAAGTTGGCTTACCCTCCGTTTCATGGTTCACAAGTTCTTAGTCACGTTGCAACTTCTGGTTTCTTGATTTCTTGGGAATCTTCTCAACCTCAAGGACGATGAAAAATAGCACATGACTTTCTTGTGAAAGAGTTTTAGTCAAATGGTTAGAACCAAGAGCTTGGGCCCATTTTTGGTAACAACTTCCAGATCAAATAGTTAGAACCAATACTTAGAACCATGGAACATGCTGTTTCCTGGGCAGGTACATTTGAACAAGCACGTCAGGTTGCTGTTGGGTGAGAGACTTTGAACCACGGCCTTCCATTTGAGGGGTGGCCCTAATCAGCTGCCTAAAGATGGAAATATTTGGCCAACTAAAAGGAATCAATGTGTTAGATGGTTTGACTAACTCGTGGATCCTCTTGAGGATGTGTTTGTACGAAGTAAAATTACAACGATTTGACCATATAAGCTCATTTGTTCAGAAGCAAGTTAGTTACGGTTTATAAAGCTGTCAAATCAATGACATTAGTGACTAATTGACATGTGGCTGGTTCTTGAGCTAAATGCATGGCTCACTTATATAAGGCATAAAGTTTGAGCTGTGCAACATGCCATCACGAGAGGAAATGCGAAAGACGTGGAAAAGGCTAGAAGAAAATTTAGGCAAGAAGGTAAAAGTAGGCCCAGTCTCAACAAATGACAAAATCAAATCAAATGAAGGAAGCTTAACGTTAATAGTAGGGTAAAGCAGGCACGCTGAGACATGTGACAACTCTAGGTTAGATCGACCCGAGGCTAATTATTGGAAGCCTAACTAAAAAAAGTCATAGTTATTGCACTAATTAATCGTCTTCAGAACCACACACAAAGTAGCTCCTAGTTCATAGTAGCACACCTTTATTTACTCTTAGTACGTGGACAGATCTATCTTAGATGCATCAGTCCACTGTTTAACTCACATAAACAGGTACCAAAATGTATTCAATCTTTGAACTAAAGCTTTTATACTCTTAAAGTGTTTTCGATTCATAAGAGTTGATCATTGCAAACATGAAAAATTGTCTATGGTCAATGTATTTATATACTTGGTTTGACTAGGAGAAGCAGTAGATTAGGTGAAAACAACAATAACTTAAATAAAACTAAAAAAAAGTCTTAAAGTATTAGGTTAAAAGAACTCTGAGGATATTTTCAAGTGCACATAGATCGTTTGAAAATAGGAGAGGCACATGCACCCAAGCGCCAGATAAGCTAATTTCTTGGGGATTGTGTTTACACGTGGTCCTGTCAAGACCTAGCATGCCTGGGCATCCAAAAAAAAATTGTAAATAATCTCCTAGTATCCAAGGGCACTTGCCAGAGTGTTTCACAAGCAAACTAAATGAGTACTAAATGTGGCTTCTTTTTTTTTTGCTAAAAATTATTCATTTGTCGTAAAAACATTTAGTTACCTTCTCTAGTGTCGTGGAGTTATGTAAAAACTTTAGAGCATAAGTATCCATTTATGATGTTAGGCCATGCACGAAAAATGTGAAATTGCAAATAAAAATCGATGTAAAATAACAAGGCAACTTTCTTATGCAATTTTCTTGACATGGGATATGTCCGAATGGACCATTAATCCATTGTTATAGCAACTGTTATATGCGAATCATGTTAAAACTTGGCTTACATTATGTTTCGGTAAGCTCATGGAAGAATGGCGTTTATAAGGTGCACGTGTAAGGAGTGTTTTTCCCCCATTGATAAGTGTAGAAAAATAAAATGGACATGAATACAATGACAGGCACCAATTCATACTGTCTTATAAATATTGTTATCTTTGGGACACTTGGATCTTTGTATCTCCCTAGCATGTATCAAATCGCATGGTTGAAAACCTAGGCCTCGCATTCTTGTCACTAAAGCTAACGGTTGGCAATTTAGATCTCGCATTCTTGTCAGTGTGCTGATGGATCCTGATATAGCTAAAAATACGCCTCCTATCTATAGACAACACGTGGCAGTTATGACACGCAGTCCAAGTTGGCTTATTGCTGATTAGGCAGTTGTTGATTACATCGTTGCTAGCTTATTGTTGATTAAGCAGTTGCCATATCAGTCACTAAGCAGAATCCCAAACAGGCCCTAACTCTATCAGCCAGGATTGACATGTGATCATCTAGAATCTCAATTCGATTCTGATTAGAGTTGGGGAAGACCTAGTACTACTAGGGCTCTCCTTCCTACTACTATATAAAGGGGTCTAACCCCTCAGGTATGAAGGATCACACACACAATTACACATTGTGTCTTACTGCTTCTTCAGAGTTCTACATTGTTAGCCATCTCTGACTTAAGCATCGGAGTGTTCCCCCGCCGGAACCCCACCCGGCGGTCACTCCGTGTTTTTTTTTACAGGCTTATCTCTGGTGTGGTTCCCGATCCAGTTTTCAGCTGCAACAGATTGGTGCCATCCGTGGGACCACGACAGGGAACATGGCCAACCACTCTTCTTCCGATGACTCTTCACACAGTCATTCCAAGAACCGTCGGGCACGAAGTAGTGGCTCTCATCGACTTGGTCGTTCTCATGACCAACACTCGACCCCTTCGTACCGCCGCCGTGCCAGTTTTTCTGAAGATCTACACATTAATGTAACGTCTGTTACTCTCGAATCAGAGACTAGACCTCAGAGAAACCAATCTCCAACATTTACTCTGAAAAACGATGACTTACGCCATGGCCTGAACCGTCAGTTATTCAAAACACTCCATGCCAAACTTACAAAAGAAATCCACGAACTGAAAGACGTCATGAACACTCTTTAAAAAAATCTCGTCATGGTGGTGGCTCTGCCATCCACTCACCATTCTCGTCTTGACCTCGGCGATCTTCGCCTCCGTCTCACCTTGAGATCAAGCTACGGCCGCAAATACAGGTCAGTGGCTGATCCGACCTTCGATCCCAAAGAGAAGACAGTACCAATTCCTCTCCCAAACAGGTTGCCAAACCGAAAACCCATCGATGATCAATTCACAGTAAGAGGACCCCCGAGTTCCGTTCCCGAGAACGAGACTCCTGGAAGATTGTCCCTAGATATCACACTCCAGAACGATCTCCCCCGAGGGAAGAATCCAGATACCCATTATCCGAGGCCATCAAGAAAGCAAAGCTGCCTCCTAATTTTTGAATGCCTCAATGTGATCTCTAGGACGGAACTGGAGATCCAGGAGAACATGTCTACCAGTTTGAAACGAACATGCTCCTCCTCCAGGTCTCAGGATGCTGTCATGTGCAGAGCCTTCCCTACCACTCTGAGGAAGGCTGCACATGCATGGTTCAAATCTCTACAACCGAGATCCGTCTACTCTTTTGGCCTATTATTGGATCTCTTTCAGAAGCACTTCGTAAGCAATCGCTCCCGAAGGAAAAACTCGGCGAGTCTGCTGAGCGTTGTGCAAGAGAAAAACGAGCTTTGGCGTGCTTTCTCGGACGATTCAACGCAGTCACTTTGGAAATTGATAACTTGGATGAGTCCGTGAAATATATTGCATTCCTCCGAGGCCTTCGACCCACTTCCAAGTTTGCATTCTCTATGAACAAAAGTCCTCTAGGTAATATGAAAGCCCTTCTCGATAAGGCTGACAAATATATTCAAGCAGAAGAATACCTGGAGACACATAGAGGATGACGTGGAGAAGGGAAGGAAGAACAGAAGAAACGATCTCGAGAGATAACTCCTCCAGAAGGGAAGTCAGCAAAACGTCCTAAGTGTGATGAACGGCATCTAAAAGACCCGTGTGCTTCGGAAAATCTGACACCCCTCAATGCAAAACCATCACAGATTCTTCACGAGATCAAAGACAATAAGGCTCTCCAGCGGCCGGAAAAAATGAAATCTCGACCAAATAAAAGGAACAAAGATTTATGGTGTCACTTTCACAACGATCATGGCCACACAACTGACAATTGTGGGTCACTTAAACGAGCAATTGAGGCCCTTATCAACCGTGGCCAGTTGAGAAAGTTTATAGCTCCTAGAGCAGGAAGACAACAGACACCTCCGGCCATGGAAGAAAGAAAAGATCGGGAAGAGAATGCGGGTACAATCAACACTATAACTGGGGGATTAGCCGCACGAGGTTCATCAGGACGGGCTCAAAAAGCATAGGCCAGAGAAGTATGCATCACGAGTCAACCCCCAAATAAGAAACAGAAGACGGTACCCGTAGCGGTGATCACCTTTTTTATGAAGATTCAAAGGATATAAAAACTCCTCATAATGATCTATTAGTCATCACAATTAAGGCTGGAAACTTTGAGGTAAAGTGTGTCTTGATTGATAACGGAAGTTCTGCAGAAATTTTATTTTACAATGCATTCAAGAAGATGAACATTCCAACGGACAGTCTCCGAAAGATGGATACACCGTTGTATGGATTCTCCAATCATCCAATTGCAGTCGAAGGTATTATCGCACTCCCAGTTGCGATTGGCACACCTTCGGCACAAGCCAACTTCATGCTTGATTTTGTGGTGGTAAAGGTCCCCTCAGCATACAACGCCATATTGGGACGACCAGCACTTAATCAGTTACAAGCTGTAGTGTCAACTTATCACCTCAAGATGAAGTTCCCTACAGAACACGAGATTGGAGAGGTGAAAGGAGACCAGACTACAGCTCGTCAGTGCTACGTGACTTCATGCCGATCAAAGAACAAGGAAGCACTCATTATCGAAGACCTCCGGGAAGATACAAAGATGCAAAGGGGAGAACCAGTTGAAGATCTTGTAAGCATCGAAGTACATCCCGGAGAAGAAAACAAAATGGTTTGGATTGATTCAAATCTTAAGGAAGACACCAAGCTCAAGCTGGCGAACCTAAAAAGATTCGGTCCTGCGCAACTTATAAGTCTCCGATCCAAAGACAGCAACGGGAAAGTTATCCCCAAACTGGGAAGGACCCTATCGTGTTATAAAGGTGCTCAAACTGGGTGCTTATACACTGGGAACACTTTCTGGAGAACCAATCCCTCGCACTTGGAATGCTGAGAATTTGAGGAAATATTACCAGTAGCATCTTGCCTCGAGGCAAGACATTTCTTTTTCAAGGGAAAAAAGGGCCCGAACCTTATAAGAACCCCAATCTTTTAGAATTTGTCTTTAGAAAGATAAATTTGAATAAATGGGTTGATTAATCAATCTAGTGTAAACTTTATCTTTGCTCGAGCAATAGAGTTATTTCTTTCAACATTGTGTTACACATTCAGCAAAGTATTCTGCCCGAGCAGAATATCCACCAACATTCTGTCCGAACAGAGTGATTGCCGAACATTCTGCCCGAACAGAGTGATGGCCGAACACTCTGCCCAAACAGAGTGATCAATTTAGACAAAACATTATGTCCGAACAGAGTGATGGCCAGACACTCTGCCCGAACAAAGTGTATAACTCTTGGGTTTTATAAAAATACAAGGGTAGGCCAAACGGATTAGCTACAACTCTAAGTCCGTGAAGAAAAAAAAAGTTAATGGGGGCATCGTCACTCCACCAAAACTTTTGCTTCTTCAAAGTTTAGGCTGAGCGAGGGTGCTCGACTTCTTTGCCAACTCTTTAAGTGACGAATAAAGAGTTTGAGTCAAAGTAAAAATCAATAATACTGTGTGAATGGTAAACACAAACCATGACAAACACATAGTAAATCATAATAGCATGAAATAAAAGATAAAGAGTTTTACAATAAGCCCTTGAAATGGCATCAAAATTCTCTGTCTGAATAAACCAAAAAGCCTAGATACAAAGGCTAAAATCTAGGACTCGGGGGCATCACCAGAAGGACTTTCCCCTGGAGGGTGAGAAGCTGCAGCATCACCTGCCTCTGATGGCAGAATAGTCTCTCCAGTATGAGATATCACTGCAGGCAGAACGAAGTCATCCAAGGAGATATCAGGAAAGCGCTCGACGAACATCTCCTTGGCCGTTGCGAAACCAAGCTCATAAATCTTGAGGCCATCCTCTGTCCGCTTCTTCAACCATTCATCCCCAGCATTTTCCATCTAAGAAGTTACGGATGCCTTGGTCTCGAGCTTTAGTCGCCTCTTCTGCTGCCCTCATTTTTGCTCGTTCCAGCCTCTTCTCCAGAGTCGAAATCTAAGCAAGAGATCTGCCTCTTGCTTGCTCAGCTCTTCAGCGTGATGATCGGCTTCTTGTGCCTCCTTAATGGCCTCCCTCTTCTGATGAGCCTCCTCCGCTGCTACCTACCTCGCCATCTCAAAGTGAGAAAGCATTTCAGACCCGCTAGCATACATCTAGATTAAAGATTGGAACGATCAGCTAAATGGAAGTTGAAAGCAAAATAGAAGTCTAGTTGGGACAAAGGTTGTTACCGTGTACACGGCCTGGGCGAAGGAGCAGGCAAAGGTCTCGTGTGTCTCCAGAAGACCTCCTTGTCTCGAGGAAGAATTCCATGAAGAAGATGCTGCTCCGAGACCTGGCTATCTGGCATCCCAAGGTCATCACGCCTAAGTGTCCGTCTCGGTCGAAAGATGGGATTATCATCAATGGACACTTGCTCTAGGATGCATGGAGAACGTTCTAGAGGAGTGACCCTAGTCCTCTTAAGAGCAGGGGGCAACTCCACACATGGCTGCTTCTCTTTTCGCTTCCCCTTAGCTTTTTGAAGAACACCAAGAAAACCTCTTTATGGTCGGTCGTGGTCACTCTGCTCGGGCATGAATTTGTTTGGCCAAGATCACTCTTTTAGTGCAGAGTGTTCGGACGAGATTCTGTTTGGACAAAATCTATTCCTTCCACGTGTTTCAGTATCTCCATTAATGTCTTTAAGCGCTCCTTCTAGCACCAGAAGAATCTAGATACCCGTTATCCGAGGCCATTGAGAAAGCAAAGTTGCCTCCCAATTTTTGAATGCCTCAATGTGATCTCTACGACCGAACCGGAGATCTAGGAGAACATGTCTACCAGTTTGAAACGAACATGCTCCTCCTCCAGGTCTCAGATGCTGTCATGTGCAGAGCCTTCCCTACCACTCTGAGGAAGGCTGCACATGCATGGTTCAAATCTCTACAACCGAGATCCATCTACTCTTTTGGCCAATTATCAGATCTCTTTTAGAAGCACTTCGTAAGCAGTCGCTCCCGAAGGAAAAATTCGGCGAGTCTGCTGAGCGTTGTGCAAGAGAAAAACGAGTCTTTGGCGTGCTTTCTTAGACGATTCAACGCAGTCACTTTGGAAATTGATAACTTGGATGAGTCCGTGAAATATACTGCATTCCTCCGAGGCCTTTCTAGCCACATCCAAGTTTGCATTCTTTGTGAAGAACATTCTGGAGGAGTGACCCTAGTCCTCTTAGGAGTAGGGGGCAACTCCACACTTGGCTGCTTCTCTTTTCGCTTCCCCTTAGCTTTCTGAAGAACACCAAAAAAACCTCCTTGTGGCAATTTTCCACTTCCGCTAGCCATCTTTGCAATGAAGAAAGAAATCAATACGGAAATAAATACTAAAACCAAATTGAAATCAATGACTTCCATAAAGCACACCCAGAGGAACAGTCTCGGCAGATGACACGCTAGGAATAGCAGGAGGAAGAGGAGGAAGCGAAAGACCAACTGGAATGGGCTTTAGAGGAATGATCTTCGCCCACTCCAATTACTGCTCTGAAATAGGCTCATTAATAGAAAGACCGCCTCGAAGTTTAATATGACTAAGAATGTGCTTAGTAAGATTTTGGGAATGGGCTTGCCAGGATTCTCAAAATCCATACAATAAGGATTCCAGTCTCTATCAAACGGAAGCTTCCCTTTGTCCAGACGGCCAACAAAGAAGTATCTGGAGTGCCAACCCTTATTCGACTTCGGTCCTCCCTTCAGAAGTCGTTGCCTACTGTGAATGTAATACCATCCAGGGTAGTTGGCAACTCCTTTGACTCCTTTGAAAACAGATTTCAAAGAAGACTCTCATAAAATCTATTACATCTGGTTTGTAGCCTGAAGTCTGAACCAGATATATAAGCACGACAAGTTTCCTCCAACCATTTGGAACAAGCTACCCGGGAGCCATGTGATAATGCTTGAAGAAACGAAGAGCAAAAGGGTGAAGAGGAAGCCTATACCCAGACTTCACCTGCTCTGCATAGATCCCAGTTTCAAACTTGATTCCGTAATTAGCTAGTTCTTCCAAATCAGGAAGATGAGCATACCAACCTTCGGGAAGAGGATATTCCCGAATTAACTCCTGCAAATCTTCAGTAGACATCTTACCTGACTTCTCATCAGCAGTATACCAAGGCTTGGGATTAGCCTTATGCTCGGCTTGATCCTTCATATCTCTTGAGGCATTTTTTTCCAGACAAAGAATGTGAAGGCTGAGAAGTGAAAGGTTGTGGAGGTTGAGAGGATGAAGGTGGTAATGGTTGAGAAGTCGAAGATGGTGGAAGTTATGGAAGTTGAAGTTAGGACTTGAAGTTCCAACTTCACTTCCTGAAGTTAGAACTCGTTCCGAACTTGAAGATGAACTGCTTATATAAATATTCTCTTTAGACGAGGAAACAGACGCTGAAGTTTTGGACATGTTTTCTACTAAACTAGGAAGCTAAGAAAAACTTGAAGTGTTGTACATAAAGAGGAAATGAAAAGAGACTTACTTGGAGAGTAGTATGCTTCCAAATGATTCGACTGAGGAAAAAATGAGGTGAAAGACTCCTTTTATAGAGAAACTCTAAGTAACCGCCACTTAGGAAACTCAACCAGACGTCTCCCCCCTACGTGTCAAAGACATTAATGGAGAGAATGAGACATGTGGAAGGAACGGATTCTATTCTAACAGAATCCCGTCCTAACACTCTGCACGAAACGAGTGATCTTGGCTGAACAAATTCATGCCCGAGCAGAATCCCATCCGAAACACTCTGCCCGAGCAGAGTGACCACGGCCTAGCAGAATTCTGCCCGAGCAGAATCCCCTCTGAACACTCTGCACGAGCAGAGTGACGCTGGCCGAATAGATTTTGTCAGAATAGAATCTCGTCTGAACACTCTACCCGAGCAGAGTGACCACAGTTGAGCATAATTCTGCCCAAGCAGAATCCCGTCCGAACACTCTGCACAAAAAGAGTGATCTTGGCCGAACAAATTCATGCCCGAGCAGAATCCCGTCCGAACACTCTACACGAGCAGAGTGATGCTGGCCGAATAGATTTTGTCCAAACAGAATCCCATCCGAACACTCTGCACGAGCAGAGTGACGCTGGCCGAACAGATTCTGTCCGAACAAAATCCCATCCGAACACTTTGCATGAGCAAAGTGACGCTGGCTGTACAGATTCTATCCAAATAGAATCCCGTTCAAACACTCTGCACGAGCAGAGTGACGCTGTCCGAGCAGATTCTGTCTGAACAGAATCCTGTCCGAACACTCTGCCCGAGCAGAGTGATCTTGGTCAACAGATTCTGTCCGAACAGAATCCCGTCCAAACATTCTGCCCGAGCAGAGTGATCTGGCCGAACAGATTCTGTCCGAACAGAATCTCGTCCGAACAGAATCCCGTTCGAACATTCTGCCTGAGCTGAGTGACCATGGCCGAGCAGAATCTCATCCGAACACTCTGCCCGAGTAGAATCTCGTCCGAACACTCTGCCCGAGCAGAGTGACCTAGTCCCAACAGAACTCTGTCTAAGCAGATTCTTGACCGAGCAGAATCCCATCCGCATAGAACTCTGCCCGAGCAGAACCCTGTCCGAGCAGAACCCTGTCCGAACAGAACCTTGTCCGAGCATAGCACTCTTTGGATATTTGAAATGTCAGACAAACAGATTCAATTATGTTTTTGGCATATTTCGCTATTACTTGTGGAAAAAGTGTGCTTCCACCTGCTTCATTAACGCTGGTGAAAGCAGGGGGCATATGATATAGCTAAAAATACGCCTCCTATTTACAGATGACACATGGCAGTTATGACAAGCAGCCCAAGTTGGCTTATTGCTGATTAGGTAGTTGCTGATTACATAGTTGCTAGCTTATTGTTGATCATGCAGTTACATATCAGTCACCAAGCAGAATCCCAAATAGGCCCTAACTCTATCAGCCAGGATTGACATGTGATTCTCTAGGATCTCAATTCGATTCTGATTAGAGTTGGGGAAGACCTAGTACTACTAGGGCTCTCCTTCCTACTACTATATAAAAGGGGTCTAACCCCTCAGGTATGGAGGATCACACACACAATTACACATTGTGTCTTACTGCTTTTTCAGAGTTCTACATTGTTAGCCATCTCTGACTTAAGCATCGAAGCGTTCCCCCGCCAGAACCTTACCCGGTGGTCACTCCGTGTTATCTTTTGCAGGCTTATCTCTGGTGTGGTTCCCGATCCAGTTTTCAGCTGCAACATATCCAAGTTTTATTCGACCAATCTTATAAATGTGAGTTTTCTTTGTCTTGGTCACTTGATGGACACTTGGCCTCAAGCTACCTCACATTCTTGTCAGTGTACTGAAGGATCCAAGTTTTATTTGACTAATCTTGTATATTCGAGTCGTTTGGTGACTTAAGTCCTATTTGTTTCACGAAAAATGCTTCACGGAAAACGCTTTTTTGGAGTATGCTTTCCAGAAATAGCAATTCCTGAAAACATTTTCATAAATTTTATTTTTCGCTATTTGGATGTCATGCAATGATACAAATATCTATAACAAAAAAAAAATATGTTTTTCACTATTTTCGCTGTTTGAGCATATCTGTGTGTTTGTGTATAGGGGGGTGGGTGTAAGAGTGTTTGTGTGTGTGTGTTCAGTGGTCCGGAAAATAAGACCTCTTAAATAATTTTCTTTCGAAAATTTATTTTTCTTGTGCCCCCATCATACGTAGTAATCTTAAAAACAAGGCCATAAGTAGACATAGCAAAGCTTACTCGTGAACTGCGTAGATAGACCCGACCGATGGCCAAAAACTTGGATATGGCCATTCATTTTTTCTACTCGTAAATTTTTGGATAATTTCTACCCATAATATTATGCAGGGGTGGGGTAAATGGGTTGAACATGGACAAACCCGCTAGTAAATTGTATCTAGTGATTTAGCTTTTGATCAATCGGGTCATTTCATCTTTTTCACTCAGTTACATAGCAACTCTAACACTACGTCAATTTTTTCTTCTTCTGTGTGCGTCGTTTATTCGGTGTATGAATGAACTTTAACTATATAATGTGTGTCTATTCAAGTTTATTACCCCAAATCACTGAAAATTAAAAAGGACAAAATATAGGGCTTCTTCTTAAGGAATTTTTTAGATGTAAGAAGTACTGTGCTCTCAAAATTATTTTTTTTAAACTTTCAATATAGCTTTGTGATATTATGAAGAAACACGTATTTTACATATGCTTGGATAAGTATCTTTGAAAGGCAAAACTGAATTTTCGATATAAAAATCCTTTTAGCAACGATTTTGAGGTTTAATCCTATATTTCTTAAGAGAGGTTTGAGATTAGACGTAGATACTTTTAGCAGTAATAAAATCAGCTTTAAGCGATTAAAATCCGTTTGTGGGGTCTTATGCCTAGATTGGAGGTGATGTAATTTAGTAGGATAAAATTTGTTGTGGTTAGATGAGTTATCTTATTAAATATACTCCCTCCGTCCCTTAATAATTGATCATTTTTCTTTTTGGGTCGTCCCAAAAAAATGATCACTTCCTAATTAAGAAAGATTCTGTAGGTATGTTTACATATTTACCATTTTTATAATTTTTTATTCTATTTTTTTCTTCCATATTTAACTATCTACCAACTCATTTTCTCTTTTCTGACCCACCACTTTACACATTTTTATTATATTTCTCTCTCTACATTTAACACTCTACCAGCCAATTTTCTCTTTCATGGCCTACTCTCTTCTCTCTAAAGGATAAAATAAAAAAAAAGCACAATACATAATTAAAATCCTTAATATGTGTGCAAAGTAAAAGCGATCAATATTTAGGGACAGAGGGAGTATATGCCTATGTGATCTAAGTTGGACAAAGGGCCCTATTTAAGAGAATTTTTTGCAAAATTTAAGACGAGGAGTTTTAATTTTCTTGTTGCGGTAAGGAAAAACTCCACTCCTCTCCTTGGTTTTTCCTCTGCTACTTTAGGTTGATGAAAGAAATGAATTGTTATCTTTAGTTTACAATCTTGATACCATCTCTGCAAACTGGGGTAAGCGACCACGAGCTATCAGACATAGATCAAATAGCTGTTAGAAAGGAAAAAATGTCGGTTGAAACTTAATGAGCAGTCAATTTTTGACAAGTTGAGACATGTTGTCCAATGAAATCTTTGATGTATGTATTTATTATTCCAGTCAAGAGATGAAAAAAGGGTTCTTGGTTTGTATTTTGACTTAAATCTTATTTGTATTACTCTTGGTAAAGGATGAATGTCAGTTTAAAAATTAACTTGCTCTTGGATTGGTTTATTAGAGTTAATTGTCTTAAACAGGTTAAGATAAAAAATAATAAAAATAAAACAGCCTTCTTTTTACTGTTACAGGTGGACATTTGGTGACAGAACTTCGTCGCTAGAAGTCCTTCTACAAATTGTAAACAATATTAGAGCTAGACTTTTAGCGACGAAATATATATTGCTAAATACTTTTGCGACGGACTTTTAGTGACGGAATTTAGTCACTAAAAGTTTATAAACTTTTTTCCTGAGAAATTCAAATTTTAGGAAAATTACTTAAAATACCTTTAGCAACAGAATATTTCGTCACTAAAAGTAATTAATTCCGTCACTAAAACAGATTTTTTTTCGACAGATCACATAATTCTGTCGCAAATCTTTTAGCAATGAGGTTATTACTAATGGACTTTTAAGGACGAAAAATCCGTCAGTAAAAGTTTTTGAAGCGGATTTGGGGTCTTTAGCGATAGAAAAGTCTGTCACTAAAAACCATTTTTATTTTAGTGTTGGTACGAGTAAATTTTCACAAACTACTCAAGCAGCTCATTTGTATATGGTGATTAAAACGAACAAGCAAGCCTTGTTTTTTCCCTTCAGAAGAGGAGTCTTTAAAACTTTTGATGTAACTCTGGTGACTTTTGTAGTTCATTAGTAACTTTTGCAGACACTTAGTGACTTTCTAATAGCCTTTGTTAGCTTAATGCTTGGATAACTTAAACTTACATCTTATTTTGAGGTAACAACAAATTAATTATGTTTAATATATGCTTTGACTGAATTATTAGTAGGTATGCATAAACGCTTATAAAGATAGAACTGAGAAATTGGTAATGTAGATTCAGAGGCTAAGAAAGTTTCATCAAGCTCAATGTTAACGAGTAACAATCAATGTATAGGTTAAGTTAATTTCAATTGTTATTAATTTTTTTTACTATATAACTAGTCTTGGTTTGATACTTGAATTGATGGTTATGACCTAAAATGACCTTAGAACATCTTGTGCGTCCATATAAATTCATAATCTTTCAAACAAGTGTACTTCTTGAAAAAATGTGAATATTGGAGTTAACTCAGATTTTCTCAAAAGTCTTTTTGGAGCTAATGTTTTCATAAATTGGTAAACTTTTCCGTTCTCTTTCCAACTGGAAAAAACATAGCGCTTTAATCCGATTTTTCTATAGAAAGTTATGTCCATAATAAAAAGGTGATTTTCTTGAGGCAGTGTAGACAACTGCATTGGCAATAGAGTCAACTGTAATGAGGCAGATTAATAATAACAGCTAATTTAGCTAAAAATCATGTCAAATCTTCCTATAACGACTACAATGACTTCATATCCACCTTATAAAAGTAATTTAGAACATCATCATGCACCATGTGAACCATATTTTAAGCATCCATTAGAGAAATATCAAGGCTCAAGGACTAAACTTTTCTCACGTTATGTTCACAGTTTTACATCATTAAAGAGAGCTTCTTAGTGAAATTTTTTTAAATGTGAGTGAGAATTTCCAAGTCATGAACTCTTCCATCTCTTTGGTGATTAGAGCTTCAATTTTCTAAAAAACTTCATTTCATTCAACTTGTGGCACAGTTTCAGATCGTCAAGGTTTGGAGCTTTGGGGTTATCGAAGCTTGGTTCTTCGTTTGTGCATAACAGTAAGGGAACTGTATGGTGGTGAGGTCTTGATCAAGAGGTAAACCAGACTAATGGATTCGAAGACTCTTGCAAGGGACTTCCTTGAAAATATGATTTAGACTTGATGGTAGTTCAGGCTGAGACATTGAAATAGAGATGTCAAATGGGCTGGGTGGCCCGCGGGCTGGCCCGGCCCGTTTTTGGGCCCGGGCTGGCCCGGCCCGTTTTGAGCCCGGGCTGGCCCTAACCCTTAGGGCTTGGGCCAGGGCCAGGGCCAGGCCGAATTCTTTGAGAAACGGGCCCGAGTCCATCCCGGCCCTAAAACGGCCCTTTTTTGGCCCGGCCCTAAAATGGCCCGGGTTTGGCCCGGCCCAACCCGGCCCCGTTAGCCCCCCCTAATTTTTTTTCTTTTCTATTTTTTTGAAGTCTATTTTATTACATTATTATTTTTTTGATATTTTGGATCTTTTTAGTTAAATTAATAGTTTTTGAGGTGTTATTGAATTTATATGATCAGTATTTTCTTTAACATACGCAGAGAAGTATGGGTGTGTGGTGATTGTGACGTGTTTTTGATGATTTTTGAGTGGGCTTTCATTTAATGTATTTTACAGAATTTGCTTTGTGTTCTACATCACAAGCTAAGGGAATAATTATAAAAACAATTATCATGTATTCTAAACATAAATAAAAATTATGTATTCTTTTTGTTTCAAACCAAAAGAGGTGAATCGAATTCTAAATTTAATTTCATGAAGTGAGTGACGTGTTAAAGAGCCTTGAAGAATAATCTCATGTTTCTTTAAATGACCAAAGAATTTGAATGTAACAAGAAAAGATGTTATTTTATCTTCTTCGATCTCGTTATTGTTTTTGTTTGATCTACTCTATTTTTCTTTAACATTTACAGGTTTTACACCGTATTATGAAAGAGATTGAATTTTGCACTTAAAATCAGTATGTATGGATTAGAACAACTAGTTTTTGTACTTAATCCGTGATTAATGGTCAATCAACATCAATTTGCCTTTTCGAAATGGGGTTAATTCGTGAAAAAGTGATTGTATACTCAGTGGTCCGTTTACAAAAACTTTGCCATTTGTTGAAGAAGAAGTCTTTATAATAAAAAGTTGGGAAGAAAGGAAAAAAAATTGGATTGGGCCCGGGCCCGGCCCAAGCCCGGCCCTAAATATTGGGCCTAGGGCCTGGGCCCATATATCCCAGGTTTAGGCCCGGCCCGGCCCTGCCCGTTTTTTTATTTGTGAGGCCCGGCCCTGGCCCGATTTCATTGGAGGCCCGCTGGGCCTGGGCCGGGCCGGCCCTAGCCCGGCCCATTGACAACTCTACATTGAAATTCCCCGTCAAGGATCTTTAAGTTCAATCTCATCACTCTATGATCATTTTAGATTTATACTTAGCATAAACCCCATTAATTTTTAAAAATCCTATTCCCCCTCACCTTTTTTGTTGTTCTATTGGTTTCGGCCCTCTCGACGATATCTGTTATGCTACTGGCATGTGCTTTGTACCTTCAAGCATTATGTTGGCTTTGGGTCCTTTGGACTCTTAGTATCATTTTGCATTCCTTCATCTCATTTGGAGCGTTACCGATTAGCTGTCTTATTTTCGTTAATTCTTTGGCTTAGTTTTTGAACTTAAGTTATTGTGTCATTTGGTTTTGATTTCCATTTGGTCCCCCATTACTTACTGAGCTATTCGAGCTCACCTATATTCGTTTACTTTGTCCCTTACCACCGGTAAAATAGATGATTCGAGGCTTTGGCAAGCTTTGGAAGTTTGGAGCATTTACAGAGTTATAAGTAATTCAACAATTTAGTTGTCTTTGAGAACTTTATGCTGATGTGAGCAATTTATTTTAAAGTTAGAATTTTACTTTTCGATTTTTCATTGAATTTATTTCTCTGTGCTGGATGGAGTTTTAAGGGTAAGGCTTACAATAGAACAGGATGGAATTTTATTAAATAAAATCATGATTTAGTTAGGGTTTGATAGGTGTTGTATATCTCATGTATTTCTTGCATTTGTGCAATGTAAATATATAATTATATTGAACAGGGAACAGGTAGGATATGTTGCACCCGAAAGGGGTCTTCGACAAGGAGACTTCGAAGACCCCCGGTCACCTTATACTTTTTTCTTGTGTGAAGAAGGTCTCTGCTATCTATCTAATTGCAAATGCATAAAATTCAGGCAGGCTGATCCAATGTTGTCAAAGTAGGGCATAACTTTCTTTGCCGATGACAGCCTCCTAGTCTTTAAGTGACCTTATAAGAAAGCAGGGTCATTAAAGAGATACTGGAGACGTAAGAAATATCTTGTGGCCAACAAATAAATCTGCAAGAATTACTGGTCGCCTTTAGCAAGAATACGGGGCAACTGATTCAAGAAGTTGTTAATGAAAAACTAAGCGGTCAATTGCCAAAATTAAAGCGCATGACAAGCACCTTGGTCTTCCTCCTGCAGTGGGAAAGTCAAATAGGAAGTATTTTGATCATTGCAACAATGGGCCTAGCAGACAGTTCAAGGATGGAAAGTACAGTTCCTTTTGATAGCAGTGGAAGAAATTTTGCTAGAAGCAGTTGTCCAAGCTATCCCCACAAGCGCAATGAGTTCTCTGTAACTCCGAAGTTATAAGTATATGCCATGATGAGTAGTTTTTGGAGGGGTTATGATAATGTCAGGTTAAAGATTCATTGGATTGGATGGAAGGCATCGTGTAAGCATTAGGACGACGGAGGCATGGGTTTCAGAAATATGCGTGCTTTTTAATTCGGCATCGCTCGTAAAACGGGCATGAAGACTACTGAAGCACAAGGGTGGCCTGCTTTACAAAGTCTTGAGCTCGAAATATTTTCCTTGATGGGAATTTTCTTCAAGCTCGCCTGGGAACTCGACCTTCTTTTGCGTTACGGAGATTTTTGGGATTTGATGAGTGATACGTGTCAAGTTATATTTGTATCAAAGACAATGATCCTTCATCGTGCAACATCTATGCTATAACACTTGTAACGACTACAGAATTACGGTTCAAAATATTTTTTCTGTTTTTGCTAACTTATATTGCGAATCTTTTGTTTGTTTTAGTGAAATGCATCTAGCAACCAAAGATCCTTTTTCCCAAGTTCATAATTTATCCCTCTGCATCATAATTATCAGTAACGATACCGGCTGGTACGTATAGGCCTGGCAAAATGCGTGGGTGGGTTGGGTTTGGATTTGGGTAAAATGGGTGACTGACCCATTTAGACCCATTTATTTATGGGTTAACTGGGTCAATCATTAAATGAATTGGTTTAACCCATTATCCCAATATGACCCATTTACCAAGACTCAGACCAATCTGATAATTTCTCACTCGACTTAATTTCTGACTCGACACAGCACCTGGGCTGACCCGTTGACTTTTGACCCGACCCTTTGACTTTTGACATGACCCGTTGACTTTTACTAGTTGACTTTTTGACCTTTGACTTTTTGGCTTTAATATTTCAATTTTTCCTTAGAAAGGATGATAATATTGTCATAATAAATTGTATGTTTACACTTCTAATAATAAGTTATGCACTCATTTTTTCTTTTTCAGTTTAAACTTGAGAATGTTAGAGAGGAGGGGAGAAAACACTTTCTCTTTACATGGGTACACGAGTAGACAAACTACTTTCTATGAAAAAACAAAATATAGTATTGTGCTTACAACTAAATCGAAAGTGTTACGCAATCATTTCGAATGATTAGATCTTTAAATAAAAGACATAAATATAACATGAACAAATAAAAATGAAGAAGAAGGCGTGAAACAAAAGGAGTTCAAACTTTGCTCTATAAATGCGGCCTTTTATATTCAGACAATCACATTTGAAGCACCTTCACTTTCTGAAACCAACAAGTGTGAGAAGTCTTCGGTGAGAACCCCTCCTCGTCAGCATCATGTAAACCTTTAAAAATAAATAGACAATTAATTAAAAAAAAAAACAAAAGGTAAACCTACGTATAGTATGTGAACAACTCCCAAAATAAAATATAAAAAGATAAACAAGCAACGCACCAACATAATTCCAAAGAATTCCAAATTCTGCATAAATACTCATAAACTTTATTTCGTATAAAAGTTCCAAAATAATACGAAAGCGAAAGAATTTTAAGTTCTGAGACAAATACAAAGTTCTCGCATAAGTAGAGGAATATTGGATGAAATCTTGTACCTTGCCTCTTCCTAAAGCCATTGTGATGCAACTGTATGCAATTTGCATGAAGGTACTGAACTGATTAAGTCACAACATATAAGACAGCTCCTTCCCCGTGCAATCAAAACAAAAAAACATGCACTCAGACATGTACAACTCTTGACAAATACCATATGGTGAAAGTAAATCAATTTAGGAAATGCTTGCTGCCTAATATCCAGAGCCATAAAAAATGATTAGAACTCCAAAACCCATCTGAAATGTTAAGTGAAAAAATGCCTCTGCAATATGAGTTGTGGCCAAAAGTCAAGTGAAAAAAGGCAGAAGAAATAAGAACTAGGCACATATAACAAGCATTGTTTCTAGGGCATGCTTTGTTAGACATGTCTAGCAATCTCTGTGGATGGAGCAAAAGTCAGCACAAGAAATCCTTTCGTCTAAATCTCTCAAATCCCACCCCATACCTCAGGAGCCGTAGGAAAGATACTTATACAAGCAACGCACCAACAAGCGACGTGCCAGGGAATGCCTAAATCAAAGCTAATAAGAAACTCATATAAGGGACTAGTACCAGTAAACAAAAGAAGAAACTAGCTAGAACAAGTTGCCGCTGCCAGCCTGCCGCTGCCACCAGCCTGCCACTTCCACCACAAAAATGTAAAGAAAATGAAAAGAAACTCAACCCGGTACAGGTATCTCCACTTTCCATCGTGTTGAATTACAGGAGAAGATTAAATGGCTTCGTTACCAGAAAATAAACTCAACCCGGTACAGGTATCTCCGCTTTCCATCGTGTTGAATTACAGGAGAAGATTAAATGGCTTCGTTACCAGACTACCAGGGAATACCATATGGCACTGTCAAAGGTATATCAAACGGTCTTGCTTACTGTCAATGGGAGTGCTTTTGTTCATGATGGCCAAACTTTGAAATATGCTATGAACAATATATATATATATATATATATATATATATATATATATATATATATATATATATATAGTGAAAAACATTTGATGGGTAATGGACACCCATTAAACTGAAAATGTGTAAATTCAGTGTATATAGGACGGGTAAACACGTTTTCCTTCTACATTTCTTATAGGCATTTTATCGAGCACTTGTCGAGAAAGTTTCTACGAATGCAATGACATGCCAATGTGTCTACAATACACTGAATTTACAAATAACTTCGTTGATTATATGTAGTGGCGTTGACTTGTCAGAATAAATGAGAGACGATGATCGAAGGAGAAGAGAAAAGATTGATCAAAAGATAGAGAGATGGAGAGAATGAAGGGAGAAGAAGCTTACCTGTCGATGATGGTCGGTGGCGACGGTGATGACGGTGAAATGTCGTCGTGTGCAGCCAGCCGGCTAGAGTTGTGGCGGTGGTGTCGACGTTGAACGTCTGTGGGTGAAGGTCGGGAGTGTGGATGAAGGAAGAAAGAAAAATAAGACATATTTATTGATGGGGGGCACCCAATTGTAACCCATATAAATTAATGGGTTGTAAGATTCTTGACCCATTTAACCCATTTATCGAAATGGATGGTTTTGGGTCATTTTTTAACAGGCGGATTTGGGCGGGTAAATGGGTTTGGGTTATAATTGACATCCCTACTTTTACCTTATATGGGTACGATATCCCTTACATTTCGTACTATCAAAATACCGCTATATATCGATTGTACATGCCGGAACTGGTGATACTGGTCGAGAACTACGTATAAGCCGAGATATAATGCTTTGTACCGATTTCTTAAAAATGCTAAAGTTACAAATCTTGTTGAAAATTTTAGTAAATTGACCATATAAAGACAAAATAGAAAAACCATAAGTTCTATTATATAGATAAAAGCTTTTATAACCTCTTCCTCACAATATTCATTATAGTTTGCAAAATCTTTTCTGATAAGTTTTCAATCTTTATCAATTTTCAGTTTGCTTTTACCTTTTTTTCTTAACTTATATTTACTTCATAACTGGAAGCTTTCAAAATTTTCTTCATATCTATATGATGTACTATTTTAAAAACATACACTCACATATACCAAAACAACTTATTCTTGAACTTAAAGGACGTTATTCTTGAAAAAAAGAACTTATTCTTCTATAAAATTTCGCTAATGAGATATTTAAAAGATGGTATAATTTTAGAGGAGGTACTTCAATTAAAGAAGCTATATTTATCCCTAATGTCGATGTATGAGAACAAACACTTTCTTGAGAACAAAAAATTTAGCTAAAAAAATGAGGTAATTCAAGCTCTCTACGGTCAAACATTTTATTTTAGATGAACTGTGAGGAAGAAAATATCTGTAAATAGTTTATGTTCGCTAATGAATAAGTTTTTTTTTTTAAATTTCCCAAATAGGAAAATTTGTTAGAATTGCAATTCATAACCCGCTGGTATGGGGCTAATGAATAGGTGTTATACATACATATAATTGATAAAAAAATTTGAGACGGTATCAATATCAATACGTATCGTTTTATCTTAAAATTGATACGGTATCGAAACTGTAGCCATATCAATACATATCATTTTACCTTAAAACCGATATCTATATCTATATAATATATAATAAGCGAAGCGAGAGCTTCTTTGTGCGACACATCATCACAGAGATATGACTTCTTTACTTAACACGTCATCACATTATATTTTCAATGTGAAATAAAATTATAATTATTATAAGTGTCCTTAAATGTTTGAAGTATTATCTTGGATGGGGTTCTTATTTCTTAATAAGTTAATTTTTATATTACTAAGTCTTATATAATTGAAAAACTAATTCTAAACATTCTAAAACTCTAATTGTTTCATCAACTAACTTATTAGAACTTAATTTTGACGATTATATACTTAAAACCACTCTCTAACATCAATATAAAAATTCATATATTTTAAAAAATAAAAATAACATACTAGACTTAGAAAAGAAAAAAAATAATGCTACAATTGAGAATATTATCTTGGATGATGTTCTTATTTCCTGATAAATTAATTTTCAAATTACTAAGTCTAATATAATTAAAAAATAAATTCTAAACGTTCTAAAACTCTAATTGTTTGATGAACTAACTTATTAGGACTTAAATTGACTATTACATTCTTAAAATCACTCTTCAATATGAACATAAAAATTCATATATCATTAAAACGAAAATAACATACTAGATTTAGAAGAAAAAAAAATGATGCTACAATTGAGAATATTATCTTCAATTGAGTTCTTATTTTCTGATAAGTTAATTTTCATACTATTTAGCCTTATATAATTGAAAAACAAATTCTATAGGTTCTAAAACTCTAACGAATTAATGAACCAACTTATTCAGACTTCATTTTAAATTATTCCTTAAAACCACTCTCTAATATGAATATAAAATTCATATATCCTAAAAATAAAAATAACTAACTAAATTTATAAGAGAAAAAAAAATGATGCTACGATTGAGAATATTATCTTGGATGGGATTTTTATTTTTTAATAAGTTAATTTTCATATTATTAAGCCTTATATAATTGAAAAACTGACTCTAAACGTTTAAAAACTCTAACTAATACATGAGCTAACATATTAGTACTTAATTTTGATGATTGTATCCTTAAAATTACTCTTTAATATGAATATAAAATTCATATATCTTAAAAATAAAAATAACTAACTAAATTTACAAGAGAAAAAAAACAATGCTACGATTGAGAGTATTGTCTTGGATGTGGTTCTTATTTCTTCATAAGTTAATTTCCATATTACCAAGCCTTATATAATTGAAAAACTAATTCTCGACGTTCTAAAACTCTAACTGATTCATGAACTAACTTATTATGACTTAATGTTGACTATTGTATCCTTAAAACCACTCTAGAATATGAATATAAAACTTCATATATCTTAAAAATGAAAATAATATACATTTGAGAATGATGCTATATTTGAGAATATTATCTTGGATGGGGTTTAATTTCTTGATAACTTAATTTCTATATTACTAAGCGTTATATAATTGAAAAACTAACTCCAAATGTTTTAAAACTAACTGGTTCATGAACAAACCTATTAGGACTTAATTTTGAGTATGTATCTTTAAAACCACTCTCTAGTATGAATATAAAAATTCAGATATCTTAAAAACAAAAATAACTCGCTAGATTTAGAAGAGAAAAAAAATGATATTACAATTGAGAATATTATCTTAAATGAGTTCTTATCTCTTGATAAGTTAATTTTCATATTCCTAAGCCTTATAAAATTAAAAACTAACTCTAAATATTTTAAAACTTTAACTGATTCATGAAATAACTTATTAAGACTTACTCTCTAATATGAATATAAAAAATTCTTATATTAAAAACAAAAATAATATACTAGATTTAGAAGAGGAAAACAAAATGATGTTATAATTGAGAATATTATCTTGCATAGGATTCTTATTTCTTGATAAGTTAATTTTCATATTACAAAATCTTATATAATTGAAAAGCAAATTCTAAACGTTTTAAAATTCTAACTGATTAATGAACTAACTTACTTGTATCCTTAAAACCACTTTCTAACATGAATATAAACATTCTTATATATTAAAAACAAAAATAACACACTAGATATAGAAGAAAAATAAATTATGTTACAATTAAGAATATTATCTTCGATGGGGTTCTTATTTCTTGATAAGTTAATTTTCATATTAGTAGGCCTTATATAATTGAAAAACAAATTTTAGATATTTTAAAACTCTAAGTGACTGATGAATTAACTTACTAATACTTAATTTTGACTATTGTATCATTATAAATCATTCTCTAATATGAATATAAAAATTCATAAATTTAAAACAATAATAAATACTAGATTAGAAGAGAAAAAATGATGTCACAATTGAGAATATTATCTTGGATAGGGTTCTTATGTCATGATAAGTTATTTTTTATATTACTAAGTCTTATATAATTGAAAAACTGATTCTAAATATTCTAAAATACTAACTGATTGATGAACTAACTTATTAGGACTTAGTTCTAACTATTACATCCTTAAAAACAATCTCTAATATGAATAACAAAATTCATATATTTTAAAAACGAAAATAACATATTAGATTTAGAAGAGAGAAAAAAGATGATGCTAAAATTGAGATTGAAACAATGAAAATAATGTAATAATTGTTTATTTTTTAAAAAAATTATAAAAATAATGTAATGATTTGTTAAAATAGTATAGTATAGTAGCTTTTAGAATCCTTTTGATTAAAATAAAAAAATTGACACACAAACAACAAATGACTGTGCATGTATTAGAAGAAGGTATAATTAGATAAAAAAATTTAATTATAATATTTGAGGGCATTTAAAATCTTTAAAATGTAAAAATATATCTTCGTAATTCTACAAAAGAAACAATTAACCAATTCGTAATTCTACAAAAAAACTTACTTGAGAACTACGTATAAGCCGAGATATAAGGCTTTGTAATTCTACAAAAATATATCTTCGTAATTATACCGGCCGAGAACTACGTATAAGCCGAGATATAATGCTTTGTACCGATTTCTTAAAAATGCTAAATTTACAAATCTTGTTGAAAATTTTAGTAAATTGACCATATAAAGATAAAATAGAAAAACCATAAGTTCTATTATATAGATCAAAGCTTCTATAACCTCTTCCTCACAATATTCATTATAGTTTGTAAAATCTTTTCTGATAAGTTTTCAATCTTTATCAATTTTATGTTTGTTTTTATTTTTTTCTTAACTTGTATTCACTTCATAACTGGAAGCTTTCAACATATTCTTTCATATCTATATGATGTAATGCTTTAAAAACACACACTCACATACACCAAAACAATTTATTCTTGAACTTAAAGGACGTCATTCTTGATAAAAAAAAAGAGCTTATTTTTCTATAAAAATTTGCTAATGAGATATTTAAAATATGGTATAATTTTAGAGGAGGTACTTCAATTAAAGAAGCTATATTTATTCCTAATGTCGATGTATGAGAACAAACAACTTACTTGAGAACAAAAAAATTAGTGAAAAAAATGAGGTAATGTAAGCTTTCTATGGCCAAATATTTTATTCTAGATGAACTGTGAGGAAGAAAATATCTGTAAATAGTTTAAATGCGCTAATGAATAAGAGTTATATATACCTATAATTGATAAAAAAAAAATCAAGATGTAACCGATATCAATACGTATTGTTTATCTAAAATCCGAGATGCACTTCGATACAGGATTGAGACGGTAGCGATATTAATACATATCATTTTACATTAAAACTGGTATTTGGTTATAATTATGCTCCGAGGACGAGTGAAAAAGCCAATCACGTGATGTAGTAGTATAGTACAGGGTCAGGACACCTATGCTTACCTAATTTACGTACTCCAATTTGTTTGGTTTCTCGGATAAAGCTGGCCCTGTATTCACCTGATAATAATATGTGATTCACGGGTAAAGTTTCAATATTTAACTAGATCGATAACGCTTTAATCCACTTTTGTTTTTCTCAAGAAATCATCTTTAATATTTCGATTTCATAAACTCATCTCTAAAAGTTAGTAATCATGGAACATTAAAAACCTGTCAATTAGTAATTACTCAGTTTATTCATATAATTTAATTTAACCAACTACACTCCGTTGTGCACGTATCTTTCCATAACGATATGTATTAGAAATACATTCTTTTAAATTTCTGAACTTACACGATTTAAAGTTGTACAGGGAGTTTTTTTTAAAAAGGAGATAATCGCGTGGATATAGGCCAACGAGTCTCTTGAAATGCAATGAATTGACTTGGAGACTTGGTGACATTATTTAGCACATGTTTATATATAGGTATATTTTCCTTCTTATAGTCAATTATGCTACAATTGTTCCAAAATTATTAATCAAGTCATGTAGTGATTCACATGATTTTCACGAGGACCAAACATATCGGGTTAAAATGCAAATGCTTTTTATTATAAATTACTAGAGGTTATTAATTATATACCTTATGAGTTACTAAAAGTTATTCATCATACCCCGAGGAACCAAATTAATTTCACATGTATAATATTGATTATCGAAGGATATTAATTTATAAGTAGAATACTAATTGTTCTGCCATTTTAGTAAACAAAATGGTTATTATTTGTGATGGTTGTACGGATTTGTGATTTAGCATTCAATATGGGAGATTTGGGTTCATTGGCAACAGCAACACGCGACGCCATAAATTCTATTAGCTACCATTTGAAATTAGAAAAATCAAAGCATAGTCATAGTTCCTCATGCGAGTGCGTCACGGTTTCCCACGATTTTCTTTATGCTATCAAGGACTATCGTGTGTCACAGTGTCACCGTTTTCATTTCTACTATGACTTCCATTACTAGATACTCATATATATGGTTTGCCAAGCCTCTTTCAAGATCAACGCAGTATTTCTAGCGTTCTTGAAGGTACCTTTTTACACCATCGAAGTAATATGATTTTTACTATGTCTTCCCTTCCTTTTTACACCAAGCATGCAATTCTTTGTTTGTTTTCGCGAATTTTATTCTCCTTGTTGAAGGTACCCTTCCCTTCATTTTACATAAAGCATGTTATTCCTTGTATGATGTTTCAGCAAATTTTAGCTTCATGTTTCGCAAAGTACAATTAATCTGAAATGGTTCCTTTAGGGGTAGATGAAGGATTTTTTAGCAATCACAAACCCTTTACACGAGGGTTTCTGATCAAAATCAAAGGCCAGCAGGCTAGGAGAAAGCTGGTCTTTATCTACCCTTTTGGTTATTCAAATCTGCATTTTACTTTGCAAGGCAGGTCGACCTAGGTAATGTTAACACGTTCAAATTAAGACAGTTATAAGCATTACTAAATGTCAAACTGCTGGCCAAAGTTTATTAGGTTTGGTGATACATTCAAAGTAAAATCATCTATTTTGCTTTCAAAGACTAACCCTTTGTACCGTCCAATTGTTCTTTGCATGCATATTCCTCACTATTAGCTCTACCGAACCTTCCTTTGATGGGTCCCCAGTGTCGCCCTCCGTCTAAGAAAAAACGTCTGGACTACCAAAACCTTGAGTCTTCAGAACTTGAAATACAATTTTTATATTGGGAGTAAAATTTTCTCTTTTCATGGTTTATAAGTCAAAGTAGTGCATAAATTAGTTGTTGCGAGAGAAGCAATTATCGTGTCGGGGCAATGCGATGCCGAACCGTTTCGTATATGTTCTCGACGTAAAAAATTAAACCGTGTAAGGGCCAAACGGGGCGTGTGTGATACCTATCTGCTTTTACTATTGTCAAATGCTGATTCCTCCCAACGTCTGCTTTACTAACCTATGAATAGTAAAACACCATTATCTAAGAATCATACAAATTGGGAGTCAGATAAAAACACATAACAGATTGCATTCATGATATACTAAACAACTTGTCTTTGTTAGTAAAAATACCTTTTACACAATGTCAAACTTGTAAGGATCCTTAAAGTAAGAAGTAGGTCACTGCTTACTTTTCTGTCAGGCAGAGGAACAATTCAAACAACCCAAAAGGCACGAGTCCCCTATAAAACAAGACATACATCAACAAAGAGCCATTGTCACCCCTACTCTGCGTGTTACTTGTATGACCCACTATCAAATGCCATCAAGACAATTTATTTTTCACATCTTAGTTAGGCCTTCCTCTTTCCATGTCACAACTTCTTCTTGCCTCTCATCTCCTCTGCTACATGTATAAATAGCTAGATACAGAAGCAGAAGCTAGAAGGAAAAGCAAACATGGCAAAAAAGGTTGTGCTATTGCCAATGATACTAAAATTGATCATAAGCTTCGTTATAATTACTCGCGTCTACGGAGACTATCCACTGCCGATGGCTGAGTTTTCCGGTAACCATTATCGCGACCAAGTCAGAAAATTGCAAGCATTTAAGGCCTCGTTTGTTCAACATGATTCGGCGTCTCTCGCTCCATCTCCTTCCCTTCCGCCAGCATCAGCACCATCACCATCACCCTCTGTGAGTACTAACCAAAACTAAACCTTTCAGATTTCTTGAAATAAAAGCAACTGGTTAGAATTTATGATTTTGATGTGTAGGTTACGCCAAAGCCACGCGTATATGGCGTGACCTCGTACGGAGCGGACCCAACGGGGAAAATGGACAGCACGGAGGCAATTCTCCGGGCGATCTCGGATGCAGCCCAAGGTCTGGGTGATGCGGTCTTGATGGAGGGCATTGTTAATCTTGGTGGTGCAAGAGTTAATCTTGAGGGTGGAAGTTACTTGATTAGCCGTCCCCTGCGGTTGCCGGTTGCCGGCCGAGGTAACTTCGTGGTATGTTATGCTTCCCATATTCTTGGAACTTCTCAATCTATACCATTTGGTCATGTCAAAACCGATGATGCATGCAGTACAATCACACAAACGGAAACCCAACTGCATTTACTTGATCCGTGTTAACAAAATTTTTTGATATTTTCTTGGTGACGTTTTCATAGTTGTCTCCATTTTCTAGCGTGATATCATGGTCGTTGAACAGAAAGTGTCAATGAATGTCCAAAGCTGGAGTACTACTGAAGTTTCGGTTCATCGAAATTCTTTGCCAAGTGGCAATCTCTTACCCAAAGTGGCAGAACTGCCATTTCTCATGTACCTAATGAAGTGGTTTCGATGACTTTTTGCAATATTACTTAGAATTTCTCAAAGTCTGTCACACTGTTCTGAGGAAAATTCTAGCCATTTGATTGGCCACATTTTGTAGTTAGTTTACATTATGATTTTGGGTGAAACAGATATACGGAGGAACATTGAAAGCTTCCGATGACTTCCCAACGGATGGATATCTGATCGATTTATCGGCATCATCTTCTCAAGGCGGAGCATATTACTACGAGTATGCAACCCTGCGAGACCTAATGTTGGACTCTCGTTATAGAGGTGGAGGAATACAAGTTGTGAATTCACTCAGAACTAGTATTGACAATTGCTACATCGCCCATTTCGCTACCAATGGCATTTTGGTCCAAGGTGGTCATGAAACCTACATCAGGAACTCCTTCTTAGGCCAACACATCACGGCTGGCGGCGATCATGGCGAAAGAAACTTCTCTGGCACTGCAATCAACCTAATGGGCAACGATAACGCTGTGACCGATGTGGTGATATTTTCAGCCGCGGTTGGGATAATGATCTCGGGCCAAGCTAACACACTATCCGGGGTACACTGCTACAATAAGGCAACTGGTTTCGGTGGCACCGGGATTTACCTAAAGCTGCCCGGTTTAACTCAAACCAGGATCGTGAATTCTTACTTGGATTACACTGGAATTGTTGCAGAAGACCCAGTCCAACTTCATATCTCCAGCAGTTTCTTCCTTGGAGATGCATATATTGTTCTGAAGTCGATCAACGGGGTGGCAAACGGCGTTAACATAGTCAACAACATGTTTTCTGGCTCGGACAAGGGCATTGAAATTGTTCAACTGGACCAAAGAAACAAGCCTTTCACCAAGATTGATCAAGTTGTGGTTGATGGGAATAATGTGAAGGGTATGAATGTCAAGGCAACCGTGGCAAAAGGAACCGTGGAGGGGAATGGTACCTCGTGGAGTGTTGATCTCGGTCACATTCTTCTCTTTCCTAACCTCATAAAGAACGTTCAGTACTCGCTAAGAACGAGTGGAAGCGCCTTCCCGAGCCATGCCCTGCGTAACGTGTCCAATAATCGGGTCGTGATCGAGTCGAATGTGGCAGTTCCGGCAACTGTTTCCGTCATGGCCGATCAGGGACTGTAGGTATATTTTAAGATAATGTTAGTCTGAATGATGAGGTTACATGAACATATTGCCTAAGAATGGGAATATGTTCTCAAAAGTAATACTCAGTTTTCAGTTTGATGGATCAATTAATTCACATTCTTTTGTCCAATAGTCACTCAAAAGTTTATGAACTTTCAGGATTTACTTTGAGTCAACGAAACACACCTCACTGTATACTTCAAACTTGGAATGAGGAACAGATATTTCTGAAATCTTGCTTGAAGAATTGGGTTGTTGTGGGAAAATATTTGGCTGAACTACAACCTCTCTTATCGCGATAATTAATAGTCGCTAGATATGTTTAGTGACATTTCTATTGCTACATTCAGCAACAATTCCTTACTGTACTTTTTTGTGTTATTGAATAAAAAACTATTAAAAATATGTAGCGATCATCAATCGTTGCAACACAGGAGTCCAATATGTCCAATAATGTGGGGGAATGGAGGGCTGTATTTGGGAAATGGGCCTTTGAAAATCTCGTCAAACTTCAACAAAATAAGAGTCCAGTTTGTGGAAACTACAAACAACAGTTTGCCTGCCAAAAGAAGAAAAATTGTACACCTACTGCTGATATAAATACAAAGACGCAACTGAAGGGAAAAAATGAACATCCAGAAGAAGATTGAAGTTTGAAAAGTTTATAGCTCCAAAATGAACTAGAAAAGAAAACATGGGCTCCACTATGAGATCGGAAAAATAAGAAAAATTAGGCTTCATTTTGGTGGTCGAGAAACACAATGATGATATTAACATTTACTTGTAGAAAACCTATTTAGGAGTTTGTCAAAAATAAATGAAAAAAGGCACAGAGACTCCAAGAATCTTGAACCAAAAAAGAAAAAGTAGAACGAAAAAAACTCAACGAACATTCAATTGTCTCGAAATCGATGGGGACAACTCTATAGGGTCTTTGTTATCACAATGACTGCTAGTACTATTGGACACAACATATACCGGTAGTGTAGTGATAACTGCATGTCAAGTTCTACCTCGTATACTTCTTGGTATATAATTTATTTATACGTTTGGATATTATTAGGTACCATGTCAATTTGCAAATTGCAGCGACGCAAGTGGAATGCAACGCGGTAAGAGCCGAAGAATATACGTTGTTTTCCTTTGATATGATAGCCGTAACCCCTTCAAGAAAGGTTAACTGAAGGAAGGAATGGATTAAGTTGGAGAAAAAGTTGGCCATGTCAAAAAGCTTTGGTAGCAGACGAGCTAACAGTTGATGGGAAGAAACTTCTTTCCTTTGGTTGGCATGATGGTGTACCCTTGTTGGGGTATTAATGTGTTAAATAAGCTTACTTTTACCAGGACAGGTTTGAAAACTTGGAACTTGAGTAACCTTTCTGTTTAGGTTGATATGGTTGGTCATCTTAAGTCACCATCCATGCTGTTAGAGTTGGCAGCTAAGCCAATCAACCTAACTCGAATAACCACTGGAGGAGGAAGGAATCTCTTTAAGAGGTGGCCACTTGATTTAAGAATTTTTTTTTTATACTTCAGTTATTTTAAGAAACATGGAGAAATTCAAACCTGAGTATGAAGTAATAATATTGTTGCGTTTAGTCAATCATAAAAATCAGGCGCTTCGGTAAGGCACTTGACTAGAGTTGTTGGCACTTGGCAAAGGGTAATGAAAAGTAAAAAGGCACGGTACACTTCTTAAAAATGTAAAGGCCTAGTAAAGTGCTTCTAATGATCATTCGCAACGAAATTGCGAGTACAAGTTGTAGAAAATATGGTGCATTAATATTCCCATTTTGTCAAAAAAAAACAAAATCAAGCCATGTCACTAGTAGAGAAGAAAAATATCCATAACTACAAGAGGTATGTGCTATTAGGAGTAAGGACTAAATTACAAGATTACTTTAAAGAAGCAAAGGGATCACTTGCCAACCAGCGCTCCACTCTGCCTCCTGCTCTCCAAGGAAAAATGTTATATGCGACCTAGGAGTTATATTAATAGTAACAAGATTTTCTTTTTTTTTTGGAAAATTAAGACAAATTTGATTAACATTGTCTTGAGTTACACATTGTGGGATGACTCTCTCACTAGCATCATGATACATGAGGATACACAAAAACAAATTGGCTTATGATTCCACATCTGGTATCCTTTCTGATAATTTTTGTGTCGTGTTTGGCCATAAAGTCCGAACAAAAGTTGATTCTGTGAAAACATGAGTAACTTGTACCTGCCATGTCTGTTTAAGGAGCAGCCCGCATTCAAGCCAAAGTATCAATCAACTTTTCTACAGTCAAAGTTCAACGCTACTGAGCCAGTCAACCCGAAGCGAAACCCATAGAAATAACCTTGACGATGCCTCATCCTTCCCCAAGGGTTGGCCTCAGTCTTTTCAAGGCACAATGCCTGTCTCCAAGACATCCGTCGTTGCACCTGAGGACCGTCTCCACTTCACGTGCCCTCGACACGATGACCGTCTTTACGACGGTCGCGCCCGAGTGCCGTTTCTACGTCACGTGCCCTCAGCACAACACCCGCCTCTGCAACAAACGTCGCGATGCCTGAGCGTCGTCTCGGCATCACGTGCATGATGCCTGCTTCCTCGACACCCATCGTTGCACCCATCTGCCATCCCTGCATCACGTCACCCCGCCCATGCACCAGTCGTTTGCATGTCATGTGTCGCCAGCATCGTACACAGTCCGCTGCGTCCATGCGCCGCACTGCGGATACAGTAGCGCACCCTAGCATCATGTTACACTACTACGCCCCCACATTGCTCCATCCTTTCACCAATCATGTGCAAGATGTGTTGGTCGTGGAACATGATTCAACATTCTCCCTTGAGGGTGCAGCATCCCCTGAGGATATGCGCCTACACCGGGATACTATCTCCGTCAGGAAACTCCAAGTGCTCTAGCATGAGGACTTCCCTCCCGTCAGGTAGGTGATTCCTCCGAGACACTACCTCGGCCCATCGGGAAGGCTACTCTTCCAAGACACTAACTTGATGCGCTCAAGTGCTCTGGCTGAAAGAATCACCCACGGTAATAGGCGACTCTTCTGGGACACTATCTCCGCTAGAGCGCTCCGAGTGCTCCAGCATGAGGACTCCCTTCCCTTCAAGTAGGCGAATCCTTTGAGACACTACCTTGGCCTGTTGGGTAGACGACTCCTCCGGCATATTACCCTGGTGTGCTTTGAGTACTCCAGGACAAGGACTTACCCGTGACATAGGCATGCTCTCTAAGACACTATCTCGGTCAAGGAGCTCCAAGTTTCCCAGTATGAAGACTCCCTTTCCGCCAGGTAGGCAATTCCTTCAGGACACTGTCTCGGCCCGTAAATCAAGCGACTGGATACTACTTCATCGTGTCAGGCAGACGATTCCTTCCAAACACTACCTCAGCCCATCAAGTAAGCGACTCTTCTGGGGTGCTAACTTGGTCTGCTCCGAGTGTTTCAGCATAGGCTCGCTCATTAACACACTTTCACCACCAGGGTGTCGCATGACTAGTCTACGTCCGGCAATGGGGGCATTTCGTTATCACCCCTAGGGACTATGAACCCGGGGTCACTCTGAAATGGGAGCAAGGTTGAGGATGGCATTGCACCCAGTCTGTCTAGCAGTTAAGTGTCGGGTCCTCCCCACCGCTGCTAGGTCCTCAGCTTCTCTTGATGCCTTATGGGACTCTGTAAGGGCTTTGGACTGATGGCTAGATCAAGGGTTCCTCTGGTCACACCAGTGCAATGTTAGCCAGCCTTTGCAGACAGATAGAAGGACGATGTGTAGGCAGGCAGGCCAGCTGAATATGTGATCCGATAATTTGTAGAGTACTGGCATTTTTTGCCCTTCGTGACGTGTCACTCCCGAGGAACGCCACGTTTCGCTTGAGATATCATCATCTTAACCCCCATAAAATAGGGGGCTTGAGTATTCATTTGTAGAACTCTTGAAGAACAAAACACATTCTCACATCTCTTTCTCACCCTTAAATTCTAAAGAGAGAAACATATAGGACCCTAACGCTAGACCTCGACTTTGGACCTAAGCATGGACTGTGATTATTGTCGTGTATTCAGCCTGCACCATCGTGTTTGCAGCACTCCTACTTCTTAGGCTCTAGTCTTTGCCCTTGCTCCGTCCTTGCTGTGTCCCACAACACTACATTCCTTGTGGAATCTCCATGTCTACTACGAAACCACTTCCTTGGCATCATGTTGGAGACTCCACTGGGAGGTGAGTATCGTAGTGCAGTTTGTCCCTTGTCTAAAACACCTAACCAATCATGCCTCAGTAACGCAGGGCTACGAGGACTACCAGCCATAGCCTCAACCTAGCCATCTAGAAGGAGCATAACCTCGAGGACCAAGAGGAGACTTGCCACAACTGACTTCAGGCTCTCCCTGGGATGAATGAACCCAATGTTGCGTGATTGTCAATGTTGTAGCCCATCGCCTCGCTCATGGCATCACTGACCTTCAAGACTCCCAATCATCTATCATGGATGCGATCTTGGAAATACAAACGTCAATCCAACTCGTGACTTTATAGTCATTGACCTCTTAAGGCCTCAGAGATCCTCATCCCACATCCACTGCTCTTTGAGTGTCATCACAAGCTTTAGGGTTGGCTCTTACTGCTCAGATCCAACCTTCAGGGCCTTGGCTAGCTCTGGATACCACCCAGGTCCAGTGTCTCGACCAACACTGCCTTGGTCCTTCAGGCACTTTATCGATAGAATTGGTGGCACCTCACCCGATGCGCCCTGCCTTACCCTTGCTCGATATACTTCGAAGACTCGCGACTCAATTGAGATACAACCTAATCCTAACATAACCAACCAACACCTAAACACAAGTCATGCCCCGATTTTCTGACCCTTTCTGACTGTTGGCCTCCTGCCGCTGGCATTACTCCTGTGAAAACATGCCTCAAAAAGCTGCTCCCCGCCATCAACCCTTCTCGACCCTTGTCATCCCCTCAATGCCTCAGGTCACCCCGTCCCAGGGCTTAGGAGCCAGGATCATCCCGGCAGGACACAAATCTTTGCATGCTTTATATATCAACAAGCATGAACTTGATGTCATCCGCCACCGGATCAAGAAATCATCATTATCTCACTCATCCTCTAAGTTATCTGGCCATCCTCCCTACTCCGGCAACCTGGTCACCAAGCCCTACCCTGTCAAGTACAAGCAATAAGCCTTTGCCCTGTTCAACGGCAAAGAGGGCAATGCCTGCGAGCACCTCACCTATTTTGTTGATTCCCTAGAGCACTATGGAGAGGATAACACTTTGAAGCTTCAGGAATTTCACAAGTCCCTGATTGGCCTCACCATTCTTTGTACCACCACACCCCGAGGCTACCATCCACTCCTAGATTGACATGGTAAAGCTCTTCCTTGACAATTCTTGCCATGAATCAGAGCTTGTGATTATCATTGACATTGCCTAAATCCCCTAGGGCCCCGAGGAGGACCTTAATGCCTATATCACATGATTTCATCAGAAGTGCTTGAAGTGCACTAATTTTAGCAAGGATGAGACCCTTGTACCAATTTGCATCAAGAACATGAGAGAAACCTATAGGATCTACCTTAAAAACCTTTAACTTTGGTCTTGGGGACATCTTAAGGAAGTTAGGCGTCACACATATGACTAGGTTAGTTCTTCAAAGTCCTCAAAGCCTTAAACTCATAATGTCCTGATTGTGACGGTGGAAGCAACCAGTGACGATGACAATAGCCGAAAGTGCTAATCCCATTAAGGGGATGGACACCCTAACTAGAAAAGGCAGCCACCGTCTATCCCAAAATACCCAAGTGACTTAAAGATAGTCAAAGGGCTCTTGGAGACATGGATCAACTACAATTCCATAACCCTTCCCCTTTTCAAATCTGAGCCTACCTTTGAAGACTTAGCCAAGCCTAACTATTGTTCTTATCGTCAGACTATTGGTTATGGCATCAACTGGTCCAAGGACCTCAAGTTCACCTTCGCTGACAAGGTCACATTTGGAGAGCTCAAACTCTAAATGCGAGGACCTGCGCCCCACTGGCCCAAGCCTTGACCTGGCTTGGTGCATTTTTTTCAACTTGTAATTTTTTTCCTTAATTTTAAAAGTTTCAATGTACTCTGCAAGGGCTTGGATTGGTGGCTAGATCAATGGGATTTTCTATCCATACTGACGCTGTGGGAGCCAGTCTTTTCAGACAGATAAAGCGGCGGTGTACGGGGCAGGCCGGGTGAATATGCGATTCGACAATCCATCGAGCACCGGCAGTTGTGGACCCCTCGGTGACGTGTCACTCCCGGGGAGCACCATGTGTCGCGTGATGACATCAGCATCTCAACCTCTATAAATAGAGGTCTTGAGAATTCATTTGAAGGACTTCAGATTTTTTCAGATTCACGGAACTCTGACGTTTTTACTTTCTCACTTTAGAATCCTAGAAAGAGAAACATACAGGACCCTGACTCTGGACCTAAGCATCGGACTGTGACTGTCGTCTTGTATTCACCCTGCGCCATCGCAGCACTGCCACCCTCAGGCTCTGTCTGGGAAGCCCTTGGTCTCTGCCCTTGCTCCGACCTTGCTGTGTCCCACATCATTACACTTGGCATCTGACTCGGACTGTATTTCTCTTGGCACCTCCACGTCGACTGCGAACCCACATTCTTTGGCATTAATTTTCATCTCCCCCTCCTTCTTTGGAAAGCCAAAAAAATCAAAATTCAAATTTCAAATTTCAAATTTAAATTCCAAAATCAATAGGGTAGCCTTGAAGCCCATCTGACCCGACAAGGACCCAACCCGCGCCTGCCTTGATTTACTTTACCTTCCTTTTCCTCTACCGGCCCGACCCAACCCGAACCAACCCACTACCCGCACCGATCCATCACCAGACCCATACACTGCCAAGCCCCTACGTAGCCAGCCTTCTCTTTCAGTCTCTTCTACCGGTGCAGCACCCCTGCCGTCGTTGCCTCCATCTTCAATGACCCATCCCTTCCTTCCTCTTCCCCCATCCTTGTGCGCCACAAGCCCGCAATAGCCCCCTGCCACTGCTACCGCCACCGTCCTTCTCTTTTCTTCTTTAGCATCCTTCTCTTATCCCCTTCCCCTTACTTTCGGCCAAACTCCCTAAGGCCGACCCCCTGCCCACCCTGACCCCCTACCCTTTCGTCCTTCCCAACCTTACCCAATGGCCGACCCACCCCCTCCCTTTGCAAAGGCCTACCTCACCCCACGACCGACCCAACCCCTCCCTACCTTCGGCCACGGTCACAACAGCCCTTCTACCGCTGATGCTCTTTCCTTCTTCTCCTTTTTTCTCATCTTCTTCAAGCTTCAAGCTCTCAACAAAACCTTCGACTAACCACCCAAGGCAGACCATCCCAACACACCAAAGGCCGATATCCACACACACACTAATGCCATCCCCTTCCAAATAGGCCCTCGCTGTTCCATTCCATTGGCCAACCTCCCTAAGACCGACCCCCTTCCCCTCTCAACCCTAAGGCTAACCCACCCTTCATACCCAAGGTCCACCCTCTCACCCTTCAACCCACCCTCTTCGGCCTCCTCCACCCTCGTCTGCTAACCATCACCACCTTCCACCATCTTCTCTCTCCATCCACCATTACCACCTTTCTCACGTAACAAAAAAAAACCATCATCGTAACAAGACACCACGCGCACCTCACGCGACACCCTTCGCGTCGCTCCCCGATGCCCATCACTTGGACTTCAGATTTTGGCCCTAACTTATGTTCCATCGTAATACTCCTCGTGTGGCGATGTCGACCGTAACCCTGTGCTTGTTGTTGTGCCCCTGTGTCGTGATGCATCTATCGCCATGCCCGCATCGCAACACCAATGCCGTCCTGCGCCCGTCATCATGCCATTGTGTTGTGACACCCCGTGACGTCCACGTACTCAGTAGGTGGTGCACAGGGCAACTCAAACCACATATTCCTTCCATTCATTGTTCAGCACGCTTCGTCACGCATCCTCGTCAAGTGTCAACAAAATGTTTGATGACACCTAAGCATCACAAGCTTCAGTAGGTGATGCACAAGGTGGCTTGAGACACTTACTTCTCACCCTTGTCGCTCTGTGACGATGCTAGCTACTCTCAAGCTAACACACATAAAAAAAATCTTCTAAGCACAAACTTATGAGCATGCAAGTGCTATATACCCCGATTGCCCCTCTACTCATTACTTCATACAGAGCGCTTATGTTGCTAACACAACCTGGCTATGCACATTTGGACCACTGGTATCCCAATATGGCTATGCACTTTTGGACCACTCTTGTGTCCCTTTTCGACGACGTGTCAACTTTTTAATGGTTAAAGTTCAAAGCTACCAAGTCCGTTAACCCAAAGTGAAGCCCTTAGAAACAACTTTGACATTGCCTCAGCCTTCCCTAAAGGTTGGCATCGAGCTTCCCCCAGCACGATGCTTGTCTCGGCAAAACTCACCACTATGCCTGAGAATGCGTCTTCATGTCACGTGCCCCTAGCAAGATGCCTGACTTCACGATACCCGTCGCCAAGCCCGTGCATCGTTTCTATGTCACATGCCCCCAGTACCGTATACAGTCCGTTGTGCCCATGCATCGTGCTGCTTATATAGTTGTGCCCCATGGTATCTTGTCACGCTACTACCCCTTCACGTTGGTCCACCCGTTCACCATGCCGTGTGCATCTTGCCTTGGTGTGGAACATGCTTCGACCCACTCCCAGAGTAAGCAGATTCTCATGGGGATAGGCAACTCCTCCGGGGCACTATTTCGTCAGGGAGCTCCAAGTGCTCCGACATGAGGAATCTTCCCCCACCACGTAGGCTACTCCTCTAGGACATTACCTCAGCCCGTCAGGTAGGCAACTCTTTCTGAACACTACATTGGCACGCTCCGAGTTGCATTGGCGCAAGGACTCACCACGGGGATTATGTGACTCATCCGAGACACTATCTTCTTTAGAGAGCTCCAAGTTTTCCAGCATGAGGACTCTTATCTTGCCAGGTAGGTGAGTCCTCTGGGACACTATTTTGGCCCGTGGGTAGGTGAACACTACCTTGACGTGCTTTGAGTGCTCCCACAATGACTCACCCCCCCCCCCCCCGGGATAGGCTCGCTTTGTAAGACACTTTCTCAACCAGGAAGCTCCAAGTGCCCCGGTATTAAGACTCCCCTCCAGTCAAGTAAGCGACTCATTCGTGACACTTCTTCAGCCTATCGGCTAGGCAGCTCCTCAGGGACATTCCATCGACGTGTCAGGCAGGCGACTCCATCTGGGACACTACCTTGGTTCATTTTGAATGCTTCGGCAGGAAGACTCTCTCGTAGCATAAGCTCGCTCTCTAATACAATCTTTGACAGGGTGTCTGCATGACTAGTCTACAAGCTCTAACAATAAGGGATTTTTATTTGCACCCCTAGGGACTATGACCCCTTGGTGGCAAGATCAACGGGATCTCTGGCCATATCGGTACTGTGCTAGCCAGTCTTTCTAGATAGACAGAGCAATACTGTTCAACGGGCCCAAGGAGCGCCACGTGCCTCTTGATCGTATCATCATATAGGGGACTTGAAAGTTCATTTGGAGGACCTTTTGAAGAACAAAACTCGTTCTCACATTCACTCTCTCAATCTAGAAATCTAGAATTCTAAAATTCTATAATAGGGGGCTTGAGATATAGGACCCTGATGCTGAACCTCGACTTTGGACCTAAGCACTAGACTGTGACTATCATCATGTATTCTCCCGTGCCATCGTCCTCCTTGCAGCACTGCCACTCCTCAGACTCTATCCGAAAGCCCTTGGTCTCTACCCATACTCCATTCTTGATATGTCTCATAGCAGCATACTTGGCATTTTACTCGGACTGCACTCCTTGTGACACCTCCACTTATATGATGAACCTACGTCTTTGACATCAAATGGTATCGAGTGGATCGGTCCTCTTGATGAGTTAAAGAAGTTGGCAGGACGGCCTATAGTTGTACTTTGAAAAAGAAGTCTTAGTTGGACCTTGTTCCCAACCTATCTTGGTTGGACCTAAGGGCTCACTAGGGGTCCCATTTCGTGCAAACACGTCGACACATTCAGCGGTCAACTTTTCAATGTATCGAATCGGTCAAAGTGTGCACGCCTAACTCACGTGCATTTTTCGCCCCGCACGCCTCGCGCGCGACTTAGACGCCAATTATTTCACGTCAGCGTGACTCACGTTTGCACGTTCGTCACGCCGCGACCACCCGAACACTATTTTACCAAAAATATCGGTCGACGGCATAACCGGAGCAACGGGGTCAAGGGGCAAAGGCCTTGGCCTACCCCATGGGGTCGGCTTCGGCCTTGCCCATGGGGTATGCCTCAGCCTCCCATGGGGGTTGTCCTTGGCCTTCCCCCCAAGTTACCCACGTGTGTGACTTTGGCACCTTGTTCACTACGTGGATGCAACTCATGGCAACACGCTTGTTGTACCTTGACTACCCAACTCCTCGTTGTCCACCAAAACACCAACCGTCGACGTGCCCAAAAACCACCAAAAGAGGAGAAGTGGCCTTGGCCTTCCCTTTGAGGGAGGGCCTTAGCCTTGGTCACCCCTTAGGGTCGGCCTCGGCCTCCCCAAAGGGGTCAGCCTCGGCCGCCCATAGGGGTTGGCCTTGGCCTTCCCCCAAAATTTGGCCTTCGGCCTCCCCTTCCACGCGCACTTGTCTTCACAGGGTTTTGCGTCTTTGTAAGCTCACCAATGCTTGCACACCAACCTTGCGATGTCTGTCGTCCGTCACCCGTACACCGCCTTCGCGATGCCCGCGTCCAAAGTCACGCGCTACCACCGAGTGACCCTTCACCGGGGGCCGCGTACCACCACTCCCAATTTTGTCATTACCAGAGATCGCATTCATCATTATTGTATAACATGCACACTTGGCTCACGCCCTGTCTCTGAGACACTTGATGCGCGCTTGTGCACAGTCTTCACGATGGTCATCACCGCGCCCGTGTGCCACTTCCATGACATATGCCCCCAGCACCAAGTATTGTCTCGTGACGGTCGTCGCCGCGCTCACGCGCCATTTCCATGACATGTGCCCCCGGCACCAGGTATTGTCTCGCAATGGTCGTCGTCGTGCCCATGCACCACTTCCATGACATGTGCCCCTGACACTAGGTATTGTGCCCATGCACCACAATCAATGTATCATGCCATAGGCACCACGCCCGTGCACCACAATCAATGTCTCATGTGCTAGGTACCAAGCCCATGCGCCACAATCAATGTCTCATGTCGTAGGCATCGTACCCTTGTGCCATAATCAATGTCTCGTGCCGTAGGCACTGCGTCCATGCATCACAATCAATGTCTCATGCTGTTGGCATCATGGTCGTGTGCCATAATCAATGTCTTCTGTCGTTGGCTCGCGCCCATGCGCCACAATCATGTTACAGGCCTCCGGGCATCACATTCATTTACCACACTTGGCTTGTGCCCCGTCTCCACGACGGTCGTCACTGCGCCAGCGCTCTACTTCCATGACATGTGCCCCCGGCACTAGGTATTGTCTCGCGACGGTCGTTGTCGCACCCCCGCACCACTTCTACGACATGTGCCCCTGGTACAAGGTATTGTCTCGCCATGGTCGTCGCCGCGCTCGTGCGCCAGTTCCATAACATGTGCCCTCGACACCAGGTATTGTCTCGTGACGGTCGTCGCAGCACCCATGCGCTACAATCAATGTCTCATTCCTTACGCATCGCACCCATGCGCCATAATCAATGTCTCGTGCTGTAGGCACTGCACGCGCCCATGCGCCAAAATCATGTTACAGGCCTCTGGGCATCACACTCATTCACCACACCATGCACCCCTGCCATGGACGTGGAACATGCTTCGACCCACTCTCAGGAGTGTGCAGCATTCCAAGGGCCTCCGCTCGTAGTGCTCCAGCACAAAGACCCTTCTCAGGGGGATAGGCTCGTTACCAAAAAGCTATCACCGCCTGGGGTGACTTGCATGACACTAGGCACTGAGCTGCAACCATGTCCACTCACGTTAACGGTGATCATCGGTACCCCCAGAACGATGACCTCCGAGTCACTCTGGGACGGGAGCAGGTCCTTAGAGGGCATCGTGCCTAATCCACCTGGCAGTTGGTTGCAGGGCAACCCTCGCCGCTATCAGGTTCTCTACGGATCTCTTAACGCACACTTGTGGGATTCAATAAGGGGTTAGACCGGTGGCTAGGTCAACGGGCTTACTCTGATCATATTATCATGGTGTGGTCAGTCTTCTCAGACAAGTAGCGCGACGCTATGTGGGGCAGGTAGCAGGAATTTAGAAATCTGTATTTTCATACCCCCTAGTAACATGTCACTCCTAGGGGATGACATGTGACATTTTATGACACAAGCATGCCTTTGCCTATATATAGTAGACTTTGTGACTTATTCAAGCACTTTTTGCTCATTCTCTCAAATTCACTTTCTCACTCTAGAACTTGAGAGCTCTTGAATTCTAGAGAGAGAAACACAATTGGACATAATTTTGGACATAACATTGGACCGTAGCGTTGGACCCTGACTTGGACCTCGACTTGGACTGTCGACTACCGGCCCTGTTGGTCTCAGTCTCGTCTCCACATCACTGCCACTCCTCACGGCCTGTCTGGGAAGCTTTGCTCTCTATCCTTACTCCAGCCTCACTGTCTCTCACGTTGTACATTTGGAAGCTGACTCGGACTGCAGCCTTTGTGGCACCTCCACGTAAGTACGAACCCACTTTTCTTGGCATCAGACATGAAGTAAAACTTCCACACAATGGACTGGGGAGGGGTGTGATGGTACTCTAAGAAGAGTAACCTACGCTGTCCTTTCATGGGTAGAAAAGAAGTGATCTGCTTGTATTTGCAGTTCTTTAATACAAGGCAAATTGGTTTTAGTTTAAGGGCATCATTAGCACAATCGTGAGATTACGTTCATTATTAAAAAGATTAACAAAACATCATGCCATATCTTCAATATTTTGCAAAAGATACCCAAGACGATGATACTAAGCAAGATATCGACCCATTCGTTTTATATTTTTGAGAAAAAACTTTTTACATTTCTTAGGACATAAACATGAAAAGTCAAGAATGAATAACGTGATTTACCCTAGAGCATTAATCTTATTGAGTTTGGACGATTTTTTTTTTGTTGGGAAATTACCATTTTTCTCCGGATAAAGATTGTGTAGGAGCTCTTCTTTCTTTGAGGATGACCATTTTGCTTGCACATAAATGTATAAAAACTGGTACGTCTAAACAAAAGGTTATTTTAGCCTAAAAAGTTAAAAATTCCCTAGAACTCGATCGTCTGATGAAAGAAAAGTGGGTCAGGGGCAAAGAAAAGGAATAGCAATTATGTCCATAGGCTTTCCATTTTATGAAAAACACATGTATAATGTCGTAAAATCGTGACATACAAATTTAATTAGCTGTCGTAATAAGCATAGCCGATAGCAGAAATAGCTACTGTAGTGACCTAAGAGCAATTTAGACTTAACGCACCCTATGAAGCTAGCTTTCCGGGTAAATATTAAATGTGTGTTGAGACGTACGTGTCTTCTTATCAAAAAGAGAAGAGAATAAAGGGGCAACCGAAAATGCTTTATAGTAACACATAAAGAGGAAAATCAAGAATAAAAAACTTGCAAGATCCTCTATAGAGAATGATAAACACCTTGCAACCACTGATTAATTAGCTTTTGCGTTAAGATTCTTTTGCTTTAATGCGCACCGTCCAGAGCTGAACGGAACCTTCCTCAAATCAGTTCAGACTATAAATTCCTACTTAAACTTCCATACGGGACTCTCGGTCCATTTCTACACTCAAAAGCTGCCACTCCCTTCTTTCTCTGCACTCTCAGTGTGTGTGGGTGTGTGTATGGTTGTGTGTGTTTCTGTGAAGCTCAAACCAGAAGCGCAAGTTTACAACAAGAAGGATACAGAGCAATGGGTGGACCACCTTCATGTGCCATTTCCTTCTTGCTAGCACTGTTGCTGGTCCAAGAAACAAGATGTGCCCTCAGACAGCAGAAGCTCTACGAATTCCAGATGAAGGTTCGGGAAAAAGCTGCCTCGACTTTTGCACCAACACCTGCGCCGATGCCACCTCCTGTGGCTCCTCCCAATGCCATTAAGGTACTACGTTTTGCCCTTTTGGCTTGTATTTTTTTGTTGTCTTAATTTTTTCTTTGAAAGCGGTCTACGAGAACTTAAGACAAAAAACAACCTTGTCCTCGCCTCTTAAAAGATTAGCCTGTGAAGTTTGCCCTATAAAAGTACGCTGCGGTAACTTTAGTGGCGAGTTCATGCATGTAATGAGAAGCGCAATTATCGCCCTTGATTTTCTTTCTTTTCTTTGTCTTTGTAATTCACCATGATTTAGGAAAAAAGAACATAGGGGTGTATTACAAACGAGTTAACAAACATGTTTTTACGTTGACTTTTCAAGAAAATTTCTTCTAGATCAACACTTTCAGTCTTCTCTTTTATTTTTTTTGAGATGTCAAATCTTGACCTTTTGAGGGTAATGAATGAATGAAACTAATGGAGCTCTCGACTCTCTGTTGTAGAGTAGTGGCAGGGTTTACTATCCAACTGGGTACGGAGCAGACCCGACAGGGGTGCAAGATAGCACTGATGCGATACTCGATGCGCTTAGCGACGCTCTCGAGGTACCAAATGTAGGGCTGCAACTGTTGCCAGGAGTCCACGATTTGGGTGGCGTGATCATTGATTTGCAAGGTGGGAGTTACAAGGTCAGCAAACCCGTCAGGCTCCCAGCTGGTGTGGGCAATCTTGTGGTAATTCTCTACCCTACGAATCACATGGGCACAGTAGCGATCTCAGTTAGTCTTCAGTACCTTTTTTGGCAAAAGTCATCGACTTTATGAAGAGACCGAACCATTTTTATCCTATACAAAACCTTGTTAATAGTAAATACTTTAGCCATTTGCAATACTTCTTCCGTCACATGTTTTTTTTCCTCCTTTTTGGCACATTTGATTTTTTTTTTCTCTTATTTTTTTTTTTACATGCGACGGAGTTGTCAGAAATTTATAGAATCGACTAATTCCTGTTATACAGCCGTAACCTCTTAATTTGCATTAAGTGTCACCTCAGCTGACATCTTGCCTCTGCATACACGTGACGACATCCGTATTGGGCAAACAACCGTTGTGTTTGAAGGTCGTCAAAGTAGTCCCTAAATTATATAGGATTCAGGAGCGTTAGGCAGAAATCTTTGAGTTTGCCTTATGGAATAACTGAAGATTTCAACCGACTTGCTTTTGCCTTCACTTCTTTAATTTCAGTTACTGGTTTAAGTGTAACTTGGTGAACTTTGGGCTTCGAAAATGGCATGTGGTGTTCTTTATTGGCTCTTTTACAACGCTAAGCATGTGGGTTTCCACCACGTAACATGTGCTCCGCTTTTGATGCATGGAAATGCCTTCCTCAACCACAGCTTTCTCTCTCTCTCTGTTGAACTTTTCATTCAATAATGCCTCTTCAAGTTCAGTTCTTCAGTTACCTTTTTGTTGTTCAACTACTAACTTATTGCAAATTGAATGTTCCCACTTCCCCCAATGCCAGGATCTTTTCAAATTTTAATGTTCTTTGTCTTTTCACTTGACAAGCTGTCGTGCTTTCGCGTTGCTTGTGTGACTCATTTGTTGTTTAGCTCCTCGTGAACTTGAGAAAACTTGAGAAAGCAACTTTTGGAGTTATGGGTATCCTGTTTTTGTTTTTTGATTTTAGCTTTCCGAAGCATCCGTTAATATGTCGCGGCATGCTATACATTTTGACTGATCATTCGTAAAGAACGATGTGTGTGCTTTTGGAGTATTTACCGACTGAATAATGACCGTAAGTGCTCGGAGATAAAGTAACTCTTGAGCGATTTACATTAACAGATTATTTGAAGGAATGCTAAATCGTCCTATAACGAATCTGGAACCTTTGGTTCTCCTAGAATTTGTGATACTTTGGTATACAACATTTTCCCCAGGAATCAAAATCGACTATGTTCAGAAATTAATTGTAGTTGAACAAAATGTTGTACTTTGGTGCAAGAGATTGCAGTCGAATTAACAATTCTTGTCCAGTTCCCTGCAGGATCCTCTGTATATCTGGTAGTAGCATGCTTGCTGTTTATGGATGAATTTATGTACTCGTAACACAAGTGACATGAAAAGGAAAAATAAAGATACATAGGATTATGTGTTTTGCTAGACCATTTTGAGTTATGCACATTCCACACATTGATCAATTCAACCTTGGTTTGGCCTTTTAGATTGAAGGAGGCACTCTGAGAGCATCAGATGCTTTTCCAGGTGATCGGCATCTCATTGAATTGTGGTCACCAACTTCACTAAAACTTCGGAAAACAGCCACCGCCCATCATGACAGCTTCTCCCAGAGAAAAGACCAAAGTAACGGAATCTACTACGAAGACGTCACTTTCCGGGATATCCTCTTTGATTCAAGTTATGAAGGAGGAGGACTCTTGGTGATTGATTCTGCGAGGGTTCGTGTGAATAATTGCTTCTTTATCCACTTCACTACTGAAGGTATTCTAGTCCAGAGAGGCCACGAGACCTTCATATCGGACTGCTTCCTAGGAGAGCACTCCACAGTAGGCGGGGATAGAGGTGAAAGAAATTTTTCTGGAACTGCTATTGATCTTGCTAGCACCGACAATGCAGTCACCGACGTTGCAATTTTCTCTGCAGCAACCGGAATCATCCTGAGGGGTCAGGCTAACATAGTCACAGGAGTACATTGTTACAACAAGGCAACGTACTTTGGTGGTGTTGGAATTTTGGTGAAAGCTGCACACACTAGAATAGCTAACTGTTACATGGATTACAATGCTATCGTTATAGAAGACCCTGCTCAGATTCATGTCACGAATGGTTTCTTCCTTGGAGGAGGTAATGTATTGTTAAAGTCTGTTAATGGTCAAATATCCGGGTTGAATATTGTGAATAATATGTTTTCCGGGGATAAAAACCATATGCTGCCAATTGTGGAGCTAAATGGGGAATTCACAAATGTGGATCAAGTGGTGATTGATCACAACAACGTGGTCGGCATGAGCTTGAAATCCACGGTTGGAAAATTGTCTGTGGCTGGAAATGGAACGCAGTGGGCGGCAGATTTTTCTTCGGTTCTGGTGTTTCCTAACCGGATTAATCATGTTCAGTATTCGTTCTACGTTCATGGGGTGGTTGGCTTTCCAGCACACGCAGTGACGAATGTTTCGAATAATGTAGTGGTTGTTGAGAGTGAAAAAGCAGTAAATGGAGTAGTTTCAGTTGAAGTTGATCAGCATAACATGGTTGGAGAGGGAAATTTCCTTATGTAAAGAGAGGAATTAATCTCCATATCCTGGTTCTGGCTTTCTTGTCGAAATTCAAACTTTTTATGATCTCTGTACTGTTCGGCAAAAACATATTCCCTAGTAAACGTAGTTCGTAAGACCTTTGGTAATGTTACTACTGACTATTAAGAGGTTAGTTGATTCAATATCTCTTTCGCTTCCTTAGACCATTCATATACGTGGAACCTCATTCAAGCAGTTAGCTTGTAGACGTCTATATTCCTTGATCCACTACGGAAAAGGAACGCTTGCTTGAACAGCCATTTATGACTCAATCACAACCCGAGGATTGGACACATTACGCAGGGAATGGTTGGGAAAGACGCTCCCACTCGCTCTTAACGAGTATTGAACATTTATTACAAAGCTAGTAAAGAGAAGAAGACGCGATATTGACAGTCCACGAGGTGCCATTCCCCTCCACAGATCCTCTCGCAACGTCTGCCTTCACATTCATCCCTAAGGACAGTTTTCCTGTCGACCACAACTTGACCGATCTCAGTAAAACGCTTATTTCTCTGATCCAATTCAACAATCTCAACACCTTTACCCAAGCCAGTGAACATGTTTTCGACAACGTTAACACCAGTTGCCACCCCCATTAACTGATCGATTTCAACACAATGTACGCGTCTCCAAGGAAATAACTACTGGAGACATGAGACGGACTGGGTCTTCACCAACAGTTCAGGTGTAATCCAAGTCGGAATTCACAATCCGGGTTTGTGTATTAGCCGGCAATTTTAGAAAAATTTCGGTACCACCATACCCGATGACCATGATGTACTTGTGTATCTCGGAAAGTGTACAGGCTTGACCAGGAAATCACAATTCCACCAGCCCCTTAAAAAGATTACCACATCGGTGACAGCATTATCGTGACTCATAAAGGTTCATTGCAGTGCCAGAGAACTTGCCTTGACGTGCTAGCTAAGGGGGATTCCCGAATGTAGGTCTCATGGCCACGTTAGACTAGAATGCCATTTTGTGGCAAAATGTGCAACCTTACAGTTATCAATGCTAGTTCTTAGCTCGGACTCCACCACAAGTATGACTAAATTCCAACATTAGGTCTCGGAGGGTTGCATAACTTTGCGTAAAGCATAGAGGAAATGGTGTATGATAATTCATAACTGCGTTTATGATACATGTAGTTAGATTCACTGCCTTTAGGAGATGAAATTGATGAGTCAATCAGGCAGCCATCAGGGGGGAAGTCAGCCGAGGTTTTTAAGGTTCGTGCATTCTGTGTTTCATGCACAGCGTCAAAAAGAAATCGAATGACCAAACGTAGAGGAAGCTAGACTTGGAGTCTGGCTGTAAACCAAGACAGGTTTAAGGAGAGAGAAAGAAAACTTGGGAAGCAAAACATACCATGAAGTTACCTCGGGCAACCACCGGCGGCGGCCGCGAATGGCTGGTGATCAAATAAGTTCCACCTTCAAGGCTAATTCTTGCACCACCATATTGGAATAATAGTGCTGAATGAGAGAAGGCAAAAACAAAATTTTATAGCTTGAGACGTGTCTAAAGACAATATCTTTAAGGCAATATTTATCCCTCACTTGTTCCAAGTTTGCTATCGAGTTAATGGCAAATCACCTGCATGATTACACAAACCAATAATCTGTAAATATCAATTCTGAAGATTCATTTCAGAGTTGCTCTTTGAAATTGTGTATGTAACTGTGAGGAAGAGGAGGGAAAATCTGAAGTTGGGAATGCAATAATCTGTTCTAAAATTTCAGAACATAATTTATAAACTAATAACCACCCTTTCACGAAGAGACACAACTATTAAATGCATCACTTAAGAAATAACTGTTAATTCTGGTGTCTTTTCAGAATTATTTCAAGCTCACCAAATTGTCACTAAAACTAAATGGCTGAAAGAAATAATTCCAAAAATGAGTTAAATAATTTAGGCCACTACATTATAAATGAACGCACCAAACGAGCCCACGACAAGCATGCAAAGTGCATCCACTAAAGCTCGCACAACGCGTCACCTGCAGTCCACCGCACAATAACAGTCTCAATCTTCTCTCCAAAAAATCAAATGAAAGTTACAAACACTTGTTTTTAAAGTGAGAGAAAGTTCTTTTTCTCTCTAATATGAGACAAAAAAACATGAGCATTTGAGTCTTGAACTTTACAAACACATTACAAACAAATGATCATAACAATCCAACACTAACAAACCAAGATTACAAATCCCTCCGTGACGACCCCATCACCCGGACCTTGAACTGCATCAGATATTGCTCTAGTATTGCCTCAATGCTGTCCATTTTCCCAGTTGGGTCAGCACCGTAGGATGTCACGTGATATACACGTGGTCTTGGTGCAGCCTAAAACGCAATTGATCAATATGGTCTCTTGCATGGTCTCTTCAACCATTTAGCAAAGTCTTAGGTTAGGATTTGAAAGCATCAACGTGGAACTTACAGATTTCGTTTCCCGTTATTGACTTGTTTGTTAACTATTGAGTTCAATTCAATGCTTACGCTCTCAAATATTACAGTATATTCATAGAGTAGTTAAATGTCAAACTCAAGACACTACAAAGTTTATATGGCTCGAAGCTTATTAAGTACTCACGGATGGTGATGTCGAAGTCGGAGACCAAAGGGGCTAGGTGGAAGAGTTGTTGAAAGGCGTAGAAGAAGCAAGACCTTCAGTTCCTGCAACTCAGGAATTTGGTCACGGTAAATGGTCGCTGCAAAACCCAGCCACATGCAATGTACACTCTCCCTATGCTCGAGTTCCAGCAACCCGTCCAGACATTTTTGCTCTCAGTATCTTGTGCTTGCTGCCTTGGCAACGAGTTGTTGATCCTTAAATATTGATATAGCTAAAAATACCTGCTCAAACGGACGGTGACACGTGGTAGGGCTGACTCATGATCAGCTTAGTCAACTCCAGATTTAGGAGTTACTATATTAGTAGAATTAGGATCCTAACGAGATCCTAACATAATTAGTTGTTGTGACGTGATCTCCAAGTATCCTAACGCAATCCTAATTGATACGGCCCAACGCCCAGCCGTCAAGACTCACAAACTCTTCTACTTACAACTATATAGAGGGGTCTACCTCAAGTATGCAGACAACTACACACATATACCGTAATGTATTGCTTTGGCTTTCTCAAGTGTTCTAGCCTGTTAACTGAGTTCTGACTTAAACAATAGAGAGTTCCTCCGCCAGAACTCCACCTGGTCGGTCACTCCATGTTCTGTCCTCTGACTTAAGCATCGAAGATTTCTTCTGCCAAAATGCCACCCGGCGGTCACTCTGTAGGTCAAATCTCTGGCTGTGGTTCCGATCAAGTTTTTAGCAACAACAAATATGAACTTACCATTATATTATTTACAAAAAGTGCAACTCGCCATTACATTATCTACATACAAGGTTGCACCCAAATCCCTTCGTTTTTAGTATGAGAATATCAACTTTGATATCTCAAAGGATGTAGATGTGAGTTACTTGTTTGCTTGAGCTATTTTAGGAAATTATGTATAATCTCGAGTTTATAGAAATATGTAGAAAGTCTCTTTTGCAGCTAGTAGGTTATGATTCATAACGGTGAGAACTGAATATCTGTGTTCACCATTGTTTGGTAACAGATTCGTTTATTTTAGAGCGTGGCAAAGAACAAGGGACCTTTTAGCATGGGTACTTGCTAACAAAGAATGTTATGTGGAACGTTGACGACTCGCCAACAATTTGGTTTGTGTTCCGAAAGATTATCTTCTTAGCTACAAACAGTACTACTATGCATTTAGGGACTCTTAATCGACTAGAAATGAGCCAAGCTGGTTTCGAGCTCTGGTACCAATGTAAACTGACGTCATTAGGCCTAAAAGCACCCAAGATTTGCTCAAAAGTGAGACAGAAGCAAGCTCCGGTACCAATGTAAATAGATGTTATTAGGCCTATAAGCACACAAGACTTGCAATGCTCTAAAAGTGAGACAGAAGCGAAGGATCGATGACCATAACTTTATCCACATTGCATTTCCATTTTTTCGTGCATCACAAACTCACAGTCAATCTCCAATTGGCCTCATCAATAGTGGATATGGCTACTAGTGCCAAATCCAAATCGCCCCTCCAATTCGAGACCGGTAAAGAGAGAGAGAGGTGATAGCAAGGAGGGAGGGAGGGAGATCTGACAATGGGAAAGTCATTTGCCTGCTTGTAACATCCCCCATGTGTAATGTCATATATACACATACACGTATATATCTAGTCTAAGTAACTCCCAGCATATTTCTGAAAGAAGAAGAATAAATTAATGCTGCAAAAGTAAGATATGTTAAATATTGTACATTCATAGAGCAACTGGCAAAACATTTCAGTCGCGGAAGAACAGGGAAGCCTTGGATACGCTAAAGCAATTTTTAACTGTTTCCGCACTTGTGGCTTAAGCTAAAACTTTTGCAGGCATAGCCCCAACCTATAATTTATTTCACATAACAACTCAGACGGCAGGATATGTTGCCTACAAAGGTGTCTACACTTAGATCAACAGCTTCGGATCTTGACTATGAAATTTGAACGCAACAGAGAAGCTTATTTTTCGTCTTTTTCCTCGTCCTCGTAGCATTCTTCGTCGGTGCTGTCATCATAGTAGTAGTCGTCATCGTCGTCGTCGTGTTCGTATAGGAGTCCTTTTATGTTTCCCTTTGCCATAAGTTGTTCTTGAATTCTGTCTCTGATTGCAGTCCCCTAAAAGGGCAGGAAAAATGAATTCTCAGTTTAATTGAGCTGAAATACTTATAACTTGCCAATTCAGTAAAGCCACAAAATTCGAGGGGGAGTCCTTTTTTTTTTGGGGGGGGGGGGGGGGGGGAGGGAGGTGGGGGCGTGGGGGTGGGTGTGTGTGGGGAGGGAGAGAGAGAGATCACCATTTTATGGCAACCTTCTTCGAACATCTCAAGAAAACCAGCAACCAAACGGTCAGCATTCTCAACCCATATGTTACGACGCATCCCAGCAGTTTTTGCTACTGTTTGTATCTGCAATATTGCAGCCGAGAGGTATCATGTTCCAAAAGATGCAGAAAATCTCACGATGCAGCTACGGCATCTTATCAGAAATGAGTGCACACAACTAATATGGACTTTGTCCAACGAAGAGTTGAAACTTTGGAATGGTAACTAGATGCTACCATTTCAGCTGCTGCTCGTGTGAAATGTAAAATAACAGGCCGAGGCCCCAGAAAAGACGGCTAAATTACGTTAAACCTTACAAGGACGCTTGAAAGCACCACAAAAGCAACTAAAAAAGCATGGAGAATTTGTGCACAGAGCCAGAAGACGTGTCTAAGCGATATAGTGTAATTACAAGCTATGATTTACATATGACAGGAAAATTTGCATTCTACCAGTGCAAAGATTGTCTTATTGGTGTAGTACTTGTTAAAATTGGATCCTTTTGTCGTAAAATGAGGAATTGACAGTTCCTGCTCTATATATCTTCTGTGCATAGGTGCTATCTACATCAGAATTTTTAAGGATTAATAATCGGCAACCACGCTCAGACATGGATCTCAAACACTGTTATATGGGGTCATACTCCTGAATGAAAGAAAGCTGCCTGGCTGAGCCAAAAGCATAGGAAATAACTATCCTGGCGGTGAAACACGGACGGAGGACGGGGCAATTGAACCCCTAAATTTTGGCAAACATATTCTTGCATATAGTTGTAGTTCCATCAATATGATAAGCTGAACATTGTGACCTTTATTTCTCTTATACCTACTGAAATAGCTTCACAAGTCACAAACATACCTCAAAGTCTCCTAATAGCAGTACAACACAGGTATCCGTGTGTTCGGTAAGGAATTGATATTAAAACTAAAAAAAGGGAAAAAGATATTGGAATTCTTGTTCAGCTTCGTTGTTCAATATGAAGATTTTAATGTTTTAAAGCTATAATGTTGGAACATTTCTTTCATATTTCCTTCAGTAACTGCTTTTGGTTATTAGCCAAGTATTATCAAGATTTTGTGGCTTACTGACCCCCTCTCATTGGGAATCCTGGCTTCGTAACTGAGGTGAAGTACACTTTGGCCACAAAATTTCTATAGGTTACATAAATTGCCAGAAAAATGGTTCCTATTTGTTGTTTGCCAAAAAATACTTCATCCCCTACTTCTGTCCAGTCTCCCAACACTTAGCCTTACCAACAATTGAAGCACGCAATGCACAGCTGCATTGAGCAATTGTGGCAGACTACTTCCTCACGGAAAACAGGCCACACAAGCCAGACCTAACTTGCATGGAGCGTGGGCGGGACCTAGGAGCGAGATTTCGGGGTGGGAGCACTATAATAGAAGACTCCTGATAACTAAGAGCCAGACCACATGCTTACCCCTAGAATGAGTATAGCTTCTCGAAGCTAAAACTTGATGCAGTCCCGACATCATTCTGTATCCAAATCTAAAACGATCAAAGGACAGAGGAACATTGATATAAAATAAACCATTTGACTTAAGGCCTAGCCTGCGATCAACTTAGGTAGAGAATTGTGAAAAAGCGTGAGCTCTGTATGCAATACTTCTAGCCCAAAGCAAAAGGAGTGTGATGCAGTACTCCCAAACATGATGCATAATCTTCTTAATTAATTAGAAGAACAAAGGAAACCTGCGAAGTGGGTCAGATGCTTCCTAAGATGCTTCTCTTTTTATTGAAGCAGAAGAGGAGAGAGAGGAGCATAAGAGCAAATATCAGTTGAACATGAGAATCCTAATAGAGAGGACAGAGAAAGTAGACTGCATGGCGCATGCCATGCACACAGCTTACTAATCACTAATCCCTGTTTCTTCCTTGTGGTGGCAATCACCTTGATCAAATTTTAAATAGATATACCCAGTACCAAACACCAATGATCACATATCTAGTCAACAGTAAGCATGTGATTAACTTCGCCAAAGATAGCTTCTCACCCACCTTTTCTTGCTGTTTCTGCACTTCTTCACGCAACTTTTTTAGTCCCCTGTTCACTCTCAACCTCTTCTCCTGATAGTAATATGGAAGGAAGGGGTTTAAGTTTGCTTACTGAAAAAGATCATAAGAACCAATCGAGGAGCAATAGACAGTGTAATAGGCTACAGTAAGAAACATGCCTTCACATAACTAACACCAAGTTCCTTCCTCGAGTAACCCCGGTCCAAGTTGCGCATCACATACTCGTTGTAGTCTTTAACAATCCGCATTATTATATCTGACGTGGAGATCCCCTCAGTTCGTTTTGTCTCCTTAAACTTCCCAATGGACTTGACCTGCAAGAATGATTAGGGAATACGTACATTCAAATAAAACCACCCACACATCATCGAGATATGTGAGCAGGAAAATACAACTGATTCCATTAGAAAGATCAAAGCTAATAGCAAGACGGGCAAAAGGAAGACCAAATGGAAGTGAATGAATATTATTTGGAAAGAACTCCTAATGGCAAATTCGGGTACATCATAAGTCTAAAAGTTTATTTGATGGTTGAAGAACTCAGCTCCAATTGATAGAGTTGAAAACACTTTTCCAGTTGAAATCAAGAGGAAAACTACAAGGGCGTGGAGTATGTCAGCTGGAAATCCAACCTTTCCACATACCAAGGAAGCTTTTATTTCTGAAAATTCCTTGCAAAGCAATTTTGATGAAGCAATACGGTCGCCCATTTCATCTATACGTTGAATGGCTGAGCTATTTTTAAGAGTCTCCATCTAAGTAGCCTGCTCTCTTCTATTGCATGATGCCAAACTTGTTAGTTACTTTCAGAAAAAGCTTTAGAGAATATTTGGGAACCAGTTAAAGTGTTATACAGCTTTTAATTCCAGCATGACGGACTATTTCAGAACCAGTTAAAGATTTATACGGCTGTCAATTCCAGCATGACTGACATAATGAGGTAGTTAATTCTATCTGCAAATGGTGAGGGGTGGCTGCATTTGATTTTGCACAAAACGGAGTTTGCCTATCAGTCCACTGTTAATGTAACCCTTTCGACATAGTTTATCCTTGCGCGCCTTGCCAATCCACGGACATTATAAACTGTAAAAGACGCGGAAAAAATGGACTGATAGATGTCATACATGCTAAACACCACCAGAAAAGTGTGCTATAAGGAACTTTACTTCAATTGAAGAGGCACCATGGTTTGTTCGTCCTGAACAACACCCTATAAGCACATTCACAAGTTTACGTGCTCATGCCCCTAAAACCATTTTTTATCATTATAAGTATGTGCGCAGTCCTAATTAACTGACTGACCCCAGAAATTAATAGGAAAATAAACATGGGGCATGAGACACGTTAAGGGAGTATTATCATAAAGGACATGTAACTTCAACTTACAAACTCATAAACATCATTGCCAGCCCCACTTGCATCAGCATAACTGGAATTAGAAAAGAGTAAGTAATTAACACACTCAAATGCATAATCAAGTTCAACCTGCACTGACCAATCCAATGTATATTCAAGGTTAACTTGAGCTCATAGGGATGCTTAGAGCGGAAAATAATTTCACGCTCAACAGTTAAAGAACATAAAGATAATAATCTCAGCAAGGCCTAAACCATCGCCAGGTTTTATGCTCCTAAGTAGTCATGGATAAGATGATTTATTGAGCGGATGGGATAATTTTAGCTTCATAGCTAAACACAAGGAAATCTAACAGAACTACAGTTTCCCTTAGTAGAATCTTTAATGCTCGCTTTTAATTCCTTGACTTAGTCTATTTTAGCACTTCATTAGAATGAAAGAAACAAGTATCTGGATTTTATAGTAAACACCTAGCTTATCCCTGATTCATAAAAAAACATTTCGTATCCCTATCAGAGCTTGATTGATAAGGGTGATGCACCGTGCACACTGGACTGTGTGCCATGATCTTTGGGATTTTAGGAAAGTCCTAAGCGTTGTTCTCAAGTGCCTAGGCAAGGTCAATTAAATTGGGTTCAATACACGGTAATCAATCAGTTGCAAGGAAAACCAGCAGAGGGAGCCAGAGTGCCAGATATTACACAGATAGCTGAATAGCATGATGTAGGACGGACCTTATTAAGAGTATTTTAAGGATGTCCAGCGAATCAAGGATGGTGGGCTAATGCAAAGGTTTATAGGTTTTGTAATCGAGAAACTAGGGTAACGTTTGAAGCAATAAAGAGGGGTTTAAGCGGCTGATTTGGGGCTGTTTAGGGTTCTATGATCAGTACCCATGGAAATTTTTTTCTTTTTTTTTCTCTCTTTTTGGTGTATTTTGAAATAGCCACCAAAGTAAGGAAAGCAAGTAAAATGGGAGAAGAAAACCCTATATTCCTATATTTCAGAACCTACCAAATCACTTAAACTAAAGAGTAAACATAAAACAAAAGGAATCTGAAAGTAAAGTAAGTATCAAAGACAAGACCAAATAACAAAAGGACTTAGAAATTAAAGTAACTTCTAACCTGGTGTAAATTACTCAAAAGACCTAAATGCCCTTCACTGATAAATCTGCAAAATTAATTCTGGTCCACAATGGCAGATTGGAAACCCCTTAGTGCGGTCACAGGTTGTTGCTCTTTCTTCTATTTCTAATCATCTTCTTCTCTTTCTTCTTCTACTCCAATGACCTCCGATACGTGTCCGTGACGCACCTGCCATTTAACAACTAACTAGTAGAACCGGTTGTCCTGCACACAGTGCGCATCGAGCCGCACCCAAGGCGCACCCCCAATACAGCAACCAAATTGCCATGTCCATGCTTCATAGCTTCTCAAAATTGTCAGTATCCACCTTATATGTAAATCACATACCAATGCACAATAGACACTCTTAAGATCTGCGAACTTTCTCGGTCACCATGTCATATGCTCTTTTCCCTATTTCTGAAGGAAGCATCACTTCTCTATCATATGTGCTTCCCAAAATTCTAGAAGGAAGACTTTAAGCCTCTACTTTTATCTCTAAATAAATATATCCCCATTTCACTATTCAAGAAGACAGCTCCTGTATCGAAATCTGAAGCATGTGACCAAACTGATTGCAATTGTTTACTCTCAAATCTTAGAGTGTGGCTGATTATCCTTTGCTAAGCCTAATCCCCTATGGTTGGTGTAGCTTTGATCATCGCCTTTACTGTTCCGAAAAGATCCAATGGCATCCCCATCCTCTCTGAATGTCTTTCATAGTACAACTAGCCAACGCTTCACAAAGTTCAACAGCTTTACCAATATAGTCTTTCCTCTTTTCATCTTCTGAAAGCTTCTCTACATTATTATCAAGAAATGATAGAAGCTTGAGAAGAAGCTTCCTTAAAGATTCTTACATAATTATAGAAGTAATCACCAAGTTCTCCTATATTAATTCTCCAGTAAATAACTTGCTGAAACAACGCATCCAACACTCTTTAGACTCCGAGTTTCAGATGTGCATGACTAAGGATCCAACAAGCATATTTTGATATGTAATTCCGAAGTTTCAAATGTGCATGACTAATAATCCAACAAGCATATTTTGATATGTGATTCACTCTATCAAACAGCACGACCTCGCATAACCATAGTCCCTGCTAATCTTCTATACAAACCCTCCCAAGGAACTTCTTATGTTCCTAAAATATTGGATATGTATCTCAAATGAGCGCCAATCACTCGTGCTTTGTGTCATCAATCCCAGATTCAATCTTGTTAAGACCATCACCTCGTGTTATGAATTATCAACACACCGCACCTACACTAACTTTTTTAAACCAATTGTACAAGAACCATAGCATAACCAACAGAAAATATCAACACCTCAATGCCACCATAACTCTGTGCATGCCTGCCGATCAAGTTGAGGAGTCAGACCTCACCCTCATTTTAAGCCAGTTTTTATCTGAACGCATTAGACCCAATCTCTTAAACCAAGAGACAACCAAAAACTGGCCAAATCTTTGAACCAATGAAAGAGGTGGAGGGGGCTAGGTTATCCAGATTTTTTCTCTAGTTAATGATTCACAAAGGTCTTTAGTGGCTAAGAGACTAGTATAACATGAAGGCATAAAATTCTCATTTAAAGTGACAATGAACAAAATGAGATGACATGGACAACAGAAGAGTTATTTGCTAAAAAGTCTAAAGCTTAAGGAAAAGTAAAGATGGGGAAAGCAAGATCCTATGAAGTACTTTAACAAACCACAAATAAAAGAAAGAAAAAACCAAGCAAACATGGAAAATTTGAAAATACTGTTAATAATCTTCTTCCTAAACAATCTAGATAAGTTCATGACCTGCGACGATTTATGAAATTCTCTAAAAAATGTTTGGCCGATCCAAAAGGGCAATTGGATGGAAAAGTTTTATGCTGGTTATCCTTACGGAAGAGAGTCATGCGCCACGTAGTCAATCTGATGCTTGTCAAGGAACTCTAGTGTAACAACCCATGGTGCATCAGGAATGACTTCATCAACCCACCTGTATCAAAAGAAGAACAATGAAAATATCAACAGACTCAAATACCGAGAAACAAATTGCCTTTGCAATAGCGAATGCTAAAACTTCAAAAGGTAACTCACGGATGATGCAGTGCAATCAATCCGATGATACCAAATTATAACATCCCTTAAGAATCCATATAAAAATAAGCACAATATTGTAAATTGTGCAACTTTCAGAGTTCAATAAAGTCCTAGCATTCCCTCGTTCTTAATAGTGCCCATCCTCAGTCAACCATATGGAAATTCAGTGCATGATTCTCTTGACTGCTAAAATATTCAAAAGATGTATGCTGACCTAAATGACAGATTTTAGACAGTGACATATAACCAACCTGCAGTGGCGGAGGGATTCATAGCGCTCCATGTCAGTCATGACAGTTTTGCCCTTGTATTTGTGGGTGACTTCATCGTTGCAGCACCCAACAAGAAGATAAGTGTTTGGAAACCTAAATATCCGGCATCCAAAGTGATAAAGTGTCATTAAAGGAGAAAACATCAAGTACTTTCCAGAAGCATAGAACCAAAAAAGAGTTAACATTCACTCTCTGCACTGCATCCAATCTGCAAAAAAAAAAACTATATATATATTTTCACAAAAATGCCTACCAACAGACGACATAATAATGTTGCATGATAGAATCATAGTAGTACATAAGTACTACATCCTTTGTCACCCAAGTCTAGGAGAAAGAACCCCATGTTCAGCTAATAAAGAGTAGGAAAGAGAGCGATAACTTCTTCCCCTCCCTTTGGTTGAATTCGAAGTGGTAAAATTCGTTGATGAATCCCTCTTTCATTGCTGCACTCACTTGTTACTTAGCACATCACTTATTCTTTCATTAGTTGGCTATTCCTGAGGTCAATTTCAATCTCTTAAAGTCATGGCTCAGTCCCCAAATTAGACTGATCCTCTAGGGCTTTTGTTCGCTTTAACATTTTAACTACTCTCAAGCCAACAAAATAAAGACATCTTGGTTAAAAGGTTAGGCCTCTGCCTCCTCCAATTCGTATCGGGATTGGGGGTGCTTCTGTGCAATCTTCCTAATTCTGGGTCGGATCCAGCCCGCTCCTCAATTGATCGTGCCCTGACTTAATCTGTTCCTCTCAGTCTCTCGATTTCACTTCTGCCAGGTCTCTAGGATGAAAGCTGCCAAAACCGATTCTCTCCTTAACCAATTGGAAGTGAAGCATCTAATACTTCCACTGTCATGAAGGCAAGAATCTATAATAGACTCCACTCAGCCAGATTCCCAATTTTCATCAAGAAACCAAGTTTGTCTGAATTTTTACACAAATACAAGCATAATCAAATGGATGAAAGTCAAAAGGGAAACGTCAAATCCACACCCTCCTGTGCTTATCCACGCGTCATTTGTTAAGTTCAAAGCTTAGTAGCATGGAGCGGGGCACCTAGAAAAATCCAAGTTCGGAGCGGCTTTGCCAAATAAATATTATTTATAATTTTATGCTATTAACAAGTGATATATGTACAATATATGCGTAGTATACATATACATATACAAATTGTCGTTTATTTAATACTCCCTCCGTCCCTAATTAATTGATCATATCTCCATTTTGGGCTGTTCCAACGAAATTGATCACTTCTTGAATTAATAAAGCTTCGGTGTTTTTCCATATTTACCATTCTTACGCTTTTTTAATTCTATTTCTCTCTCCACATTTAATCCACCACCAACATTTTTCTCTTTCCTGGTCCAGTTTCTTCCCTCCCTCCCTCTCTCTCTCTCTCTCTCTCTCTCTCTCTCTGGGGTAGAATGAAAAACTCATAAATTATATCTCATATCCTAAATAAGCGCGCAAGTTAAAGGCTCAAATTAAAAGGGACGGAGGTAGTATTACTATACACAGCGGCTCATTGTTTTTGTTCAGCTGAAAACAAAATATTATGCGTGCGAAGTACTTGCTCAATGCTAAGACAGATAAGCGTATAAGAGCATGACGTGACCACCCCACAATCATGCATCCTTTGAAACAAGGACTACCAAAAGGCCCACTCCAATGTGCTCTCAGCCTCCCAGCAAAGTGGTCAGCCCTAGTAAAAATCAGAACCAAGAAGAAATTGGCTTTCTCTCAACCCAACGCCTGATTAGATTTGTTTTCCTCATACTCTTTGAAAGCCATAAACCTACATTCACGATGACCCACAAGAAAGTTTGTGCCAGTGGGAGGAGAGATCTCAGACTTCTTAAGTTCGAGATCTCAGGGAGATTTGCGGCCTACCTTAGAGAATCCTGCAACTATGGTTCAAAGTGATAAACAAGTTAAAAGCACATTGATAAGCATATAGGGGCGCCGATTTAGTATTTCTTATAAGATTATTATAGCAAGAAATGTCATGTATTTCTTCCTATAGTACAATAACAATCGACACAGAATCTCTTATAGCTTATCTTTTTGAAGGGCAGTAAGCTTATGGACAACTTTCACTTCATTTACATTGATTATACTAGTATTCATTCTTCAACTTTGTTGTTTGAATTATTTGATATTTGATGGTGTTTAACTTCACCATGGCACATTCAACTGAAAGTGGTTATGAAACCTTATGCAGCTATAAGCTATTTTGAAAAGGACAGTTTCTTTCAGGAATATTCACAGTAAGAGAGGAGGTCTCTTTAAATTTCTTTCGGGAATATATGTACTAAGAAAGGAGGTGTCTTTCTATGAGGAACTAAGCTATCCACTGCCAACCTAACACCCCAAAAAAGATGTGTATGCTCAGCCACTTACATCACCAAGCATCTAAGCAGAACATAATTTATCAACACAGGTAAAAAAGAAAGGGCTATAAACTAAAATACAACAAAAATCTAATGGACCGCATGAATTATAATGTGCTTGAGAAACCCAATTAAAGTAATAGAAGAAGAAAGTGAAACGTGTAAGGAGAAAAACGGTTAATTTGGAAAAAAAATGGTCTCCCCTTCAGAGACATTTGTAGAAAGAAAAACTATCTCCTAAAACGGAAAACAAAAACAAAACAAAAGGAACAGCAAAAATAAACTATGATCTACATTTCAATCAAGAATGAAGAGAATCAATAACATCAAGCGCAAAAATAAACTATGATCTACATTTCAATCAAGACACAGCAAAAAAAAGCACTAAAAATCATAATACAACCAAAACCCACAACCTGAAAACTTAAATCAAACGGATCCCGCACATCGACACCAAATTTGAGTAGCAGGAAAAGAAAGAGAAAAAGGGGTTTGATTTCAAAGAGAAAATTACGATTTCTTGGCTTGCTCGAGGGAGCGGGCGTGGCCGAAGTGGAACAGGTCGTATATGCCGTCGGCGTACACGCGAACAGGCCGGTCCGTGGGCGGCTCATTCATTCGGTAGCCTCTACGATTATTGCTGACGCTCTGCTCCTTTTGTACTTCGACCTCCATTCTCTCGCTCTCTACCTGTACAAGGCCTCAGGTTTCGATTTTTGAACAACAGAGATTTCCCTGCGCGTGCCGCGTGTCGCGCGTGGGCGGTTTTGTGTGTGTGTGTGTGTGTGTGTGTGATATGGTTTGCGGCCGATGACTGGTGAGGTGTTCTGTGCGTGTGCTTTCAGTGTTTAGAAAAAGGGTGCGGTCCGAGTTTGAAACTCTTTTTCTTTAGGGTTAAATAAATAAATTACAGTGGCACTCAACAGGGTTTGGTTTATTACAGTCAATAACATGAGATATTTAAAATTAAACTTCGGCCACCTAAGTTAGAAACTGACCAAAATAGCGTTGAATACTCCGTACAATTAAATGACTAGCTAGCGGAGACACAGGTGAATCAATGAGCGGTTGATCAAAACCAGATCAGGTTTCAATCCAAATAAATGGTGGGCGTAAATGCATATGGATCTGCATTTGTATACAACCCAATTTAGTAAAGTCATCTGCTTGTGTGTTTTGGATGACAAAAAACAGAAATATTGATTTACGGGTTAGGTGGGGGTTGAAATAGTTGTCGCAGGCCGCCGAGAGGAATATTTAAAGGTGATGGGCGGTCGATGGCGATGTGGCTTTCCGTTTGGTGTTTTTGGTGGTTGTGGTGGAGGATAAAGGGAGTAGGTTTTGCACTGGTGTTGTGTTTGTTGTCTTAGATGTCCTCACAACAAAATTTGCAAGCTTTTGATTGATTAATGCCATGGTGGTGGTGGTGGTGGTGGTGGTGGTGGAGCCTTACGATGAAGCCTTAAGCGAAGTATTAACTTTTAGTTATACAATTTCAAAATATGCTAATTTCAAAAGAAGGTTAACCAAGGAGCCTTGCAATGAAACTTTATGGTGAAGTATTAACGTTTAATTATACATTTCCTAATATACTAACTTTAAGAAAAAGTTAACCAAAGTCATTGTTAGAAATATCTCAACATTCAATAAATAACCGCTTTATCCAATACATCAAAACTTCTTTTTCATCCGTATTATTTGAATCACTCCATCCAAACATATAACCATCAATATTTTCACTTATCTTTCTCTCTTGGTCTCCATCTTCTTGGCAAACTCATTTTACTTTTTACATACTTTATATTATTTGTAGCGAGTACGTTTGCATATGTTTTTGTGAATTGCACATGCATTGCATACGCCCACGAGGCTAATTTTTTAGCGAGAGTTATGTACACACGTATTTGCTTTAAATCTTTTCTAATTTTTTTCACTCATTTATGGTGGTTAAATTGGGTAGTTAATTGTTGAATAGTATGACATGATGAATTTTTTGAGGTGAAATGTTAGAAGAATTCAGACCTCAGAAAGTAGACTACATTTTTTTAAACTTCATGCAATTCACTGTAATTATATCAAACCCCACGTGTTGGCTGTAATTAAAAATTTCCTTTATTCTCTCTCTGTCTTGGAAAGTATTAGATACCATATTCGCACTTGGCAGCTGCTCGATGTATTCAAAGTCCATATCAAAATGTACACAGTTGATTAAAAATTTGTGACCATACGACAAATGTCTTCTTTTACAACCAAAACTAATAAAGTAATTTATTTATTTGTAGCGCCCCACATATGAATTTCCAAGGTCGTGTTGACCATTTTTCAAGACCGTCCATTTGGATGGGATGTCTCTCCGTTCTTCTATATACTTGCCAGCTCCATACAAGGTCTGTCAACTAGGTAGCCTTCCAATACTCAACAGTTGCATACCGGGACAATTTTCTAATTAAAATCCCAAGCAAATTCACTTGAAAGATACAGTCAAAGTAACTCATTGTTTAGTATAGCTCCAGAATAACATATCATTGTTTAGTATAGCTCCAGTCTGCAAGTATAAAGTACTATTTCATCACGTAAGAAGGTGAGTACGAGTCTTAATTTTTTTCCAAACATCATTATACGTTTATTGCTTTAATCTTTTGTCAAAAAGTATAGCTCCAGTCCAAATAAAGTACTATTTCATCACGTAAGAAGGTGAGTACGATCTTAATTTTTTTCTTCATCATTGTACGTTAGAGTTTAATCTGTGCCCATCAGATAAAAAGAGACTCTCTCAACATTCTGACTTAAACGTCTGGAATCACCGGAGAGCATGAGAAGTCATAGGCTGAAGCTGTTCTGGAGAAAATATGGCTGATTAAGACACTGCGGCTTGCCTGTATTTGGACATGCAGTGACACTTCTAATCACTCCACTGTCTCATTTTTATCGGGCAAATTTGGCTCTTTAGGTGGTCCACAGGTTCTGGGGTATCCACCATACATACTTTTCCCAGGCTTTGCAAGTTCTACGAATATCAGTCTGCCATCAAGATACTAACAGAAGGAGATACGCAAGTTTATGAAGCAGGAAGTAAACCAGGATAATGAGAAACAATGAGAAGACCAAAAGCAGAATGTGAAACCTTATGATTCATGCTTTCCAGCGCTTGCATGGCAGCATCTTGACTATCATATTGGATAAATGCAAACCCTTTTGACTTCTTTGTCGCTTCATCCTTGATTAGCGTAACTACCAAAGACAATGAGCACATTAAACAGACTTCAGACAGCAAGCCCTGGGAAAAATGGAGAGAGAAATAATACATGTTTCAAGATACTTTGCAGCGACCAAGCTGAAGTACTTAACAACGCATACCTTCAGCTATCTGGCCAAAGTTCGAAAACTTCTTCTGCAAACAACTTTCACTGGTAGAATACGACAAATCTGCAGTTCAAAGCGCATAATTAGACTGATATCAAGTATATCTAAAGAGAAAAAACCTGTAAAGTGCCTATCCACATTGGTGCCATAACTTCTACCCAGCTACTCAACCAAACTCTGAGATCCAAGACAGCATTTGATAGAATTTTACGAATGGATCTTTTACTACTGGCTCTCATGGAATGCAATAAGGCAAAAGAAAAAATGGACCTAAAGTACCATGCTGAAAAGTGGTAAGGTTCAATGAAGCAATTCCTAAGTGTGCTCATCTTCTGGATGCTGGAACGGTTTAAAATCTAAAGATAGACTCAAGAGATGGATTCTGAGTGTAGATGATACGTGCAGCCTCTCTAATTTCTCCCCAGAAACTAATGATCATCTCTTCTTTCAATGCAGTTTCGCTCAAGGTTTATGGACTGTAATCTTGCAGGAACTAAAAATTAGCACTCCCCTCAGAAGTTGGGCAGAATTGCTACAAAATATGCTCTGTCGGATTCTTAATTGGATACTTTGGTTCAAAATATTAACCAGGTTAGTTCTGACAAGACCTGTTTATAGCATATCGCAAGAAAGAAATACTAGGACTTTCGGAGATACTACTAAACCTTACGGTGTATCTTAAGTGACACAAGCTCCTTAGTCAAGTCGACAGTGTTGAGCTGGACAAAACCCAAAAGAACCTTTGTTTATTGGGAAACCTGTATGGAGTGGGAGATTCAAGTGTGTGATGGAATAGGATGAAATCTTATGTACATCCTAGGCTATGTTACATGGACTCTTCGGTTTGCGTGAAGTACCCGTGTCGGACACTCGACACTTGGATGTGGGTATGTGATATGTGTCTGACACATCTCATCGGATATGCCATTATGATACTATCTTATAGTCTTTTGTTTAATTACTTATTACTTTGAGACAAGACAAGTTGTCAATTAAAACCAAATGCATCACATAAAACACCTTTTTTGCCTTTGAAATAATTAAAAAGCAATAACAAATATGAACATTTTGCCGTGTCCCCGTGTCTAGCGTTTTCAAAATTAGACGAATCCGACACTTGGACACGTATCCGATCCGGACACTTGTACCGAGTCCATGTAACATAGGTCCTAAGTCATGCCCCTTGTATCTGTAATGAGGTTTTGAACTTTAATGATAGTAGAACTTTAACAAACAAAAAAAAAAGAGCCTATCAAACTTGGGTGTGAGGTAGGAAAAACTTGATGGGAAATTTGGCCATCCACGTAGTTAAGTAATTGACCGGCTGTCACTTGCCATTAGACAAAATTTTGTTCAAAGAGACTTCTATGACTCGCTATATTTTGTCGGCACTTGCTTGAATAAGGAAATTCAGGATAGTCTGATAGAAAGTCAGAAGGTATAAAAAGAGTATGTACGAGGAAAAGAGGAAGGAAGATAAAATTCTGTTCATTTTTAAGATGCACGAAAGTTCCTAAATAATCAAGAGCCGTTTCACCTAATGCCAATTTTGATTCAGGTAGCTGGTTCGCAGGTACAACCTTAGTAACTTTGTACTATATCATTTAGTGCAGTTACGATATGTATTTAAACAGTTCATTCTAAAAAATGTGATATAAAAGCAAAGTTATCCATTGGCCCCCACCTTGATTGAGATCATTGTGGTTGTTTTTACCAAGGAGCGGGGACGAACCTGAGGTGGATCATTTTGGGCAGAGATTTTATGCAGGACCTTGCAAGGACTTGACAATGTTGGCCAGCTCATCTTTGCTGGAGCATTGTCGGCATCACCCTCAGCTTCCAATCGCCACATTCAGTGGTTAGTGATAAACACTACTTTCCAGCCTCAACGATGGCGAGATAGAAGGCATCATTTACCATTCGGGTTAGAATTCAGCTTGGATTTTTTTCCTGAGTGACAGAATAGATTTTAATGCGGGGTTCAATCCGCGAGAATTTGCATTAAGAAGCTTGTGGTGATACTTATATGCCAGTAATATTGGTGTTAAGTGGTTCAAAGG